>JANHFM010003354.1:134153-145357 GCA_032468115.1 Grayia smithii | reverse complement strand
GTTTTAGCCTCCAGTCCCCTAATCATCTTTGTTGCTCTTCTCTGCACTCTTTCTAGAGTCTCCACATCTTTTTCACAACGTGGTGAACTGTTCTGCATCTGGGCCCATTAGATCCAGTCTCAGTCTCCAGTCTCAGGTTTTTCTAACCATGATCCTACAACTAATTCAACAGGTACTTTCTTTACGTCAGGCTCTCTTTTTCCCTTTTTTTGCTGCAGAGAGAAAACCCCCGCTGAGCAAAATCCTGCAGTGAGAAAAGCTTGTGCTTTTCTCCTTTTGCTTTTTGCTTTATTCACATTTATCTCCTTCTGGTTCCACAGATACAAAGGACTTTCCAGTTATACATGTGATATACAATACAATCATATTCCAATAAAAAGGGAAGAAATAAAACTTAGCATCAAGAAAATGACTTCAGCAAGGAGCATTCTCCCTTAAGAAGAATCCACCCCATCCTGAAGGCTCCAAGGCTAGCTGAAACAACCAGGACTTGATGGATTTCTAGGTAAAAATGTAGGTGGACAATCTGATTTCTAGGGGAAACTAGTGAAGAAAACGGAGGTGGAGCAGCAACAGAGAAGTTCCAATGATTACATTTCTGAAAATACGTCATGTCTTCTCTCTCCTAACAGCAGCTTATTTTGATCTCTGTTTATTTTCTGTATCTCTGAGGGTTCCTATTGTCCCTGATCATTTACAGTCTCTAGCTACTCTTGTGACAAAATTTTAACTTCATTGGTTACTCCTGGCAAACTCCTACTGTTCTGCATTCAATTTTAACTCCATTAATTATTCCCTAGTGTATAAGCCAACTATATGAGTTGCATAGATTTAAGAAGGATTCTTAATGCTTGAATATTTTAAGCATTATTTAAGAGGTGAGAAGAGTAATACTTCTGAGTTATGCTTTGTTTTTCATTTGATTTCATTCACTATACAATTAAAATTTCACCATATGGAATTTTCCATACTGGTGTGGGTAAAGCTTTTAATCCACATCCGGAACATTTTTTTTTCACCTAAGAATGAACTGAGATTACAAATTCCATAATGTTGGTAAGAAAAGTGCTTCTGTCTTATAGGGGAGTGCCAAAGGAAAAGGAAAAGCACCCCCGAAAATGCACACAAGCAGATCTGTGTTTGCCCTATTTGCAAGCCTTCAAATAGAAGTGCTATCAGGGATGTGGGGGAGAGTAATTTCAACATTGTTTTTTGTATGGGAGAATTTGAAATTTCCCAGCCATTACAAGTCAGAGTTCACCTCCCTTTGAATTTTTATCTCAGCTTGCAAAAGTCAATATTCTCTCTGCTTTCACCCATCTTTGTACAACAAGCTCACCTTTCCTACTCTTTTCCAATCCCGCCAAAGTGAGAGAGGAAATGTGAAAAACAGAAACCCAACCAAAGGCAGAAGCTGTTTCTAAGACATTTCTGCAGTCAAAAACTATGACAAAATGTCATCTGGTATGTTTGATGGGGGTGGGGAGAACATTTTCTAAAATATGCTGGTGAGGAACAAACTAAAATGTTAAATAAGCTACAGTTTTCAGAACCAAAAGATAAAGCTTATCTCTTGAGAACAGTTGCCCATCCTACACTGAAGTATATTTTGCATACTCTGCTCTTAGTCTGTTTTGTTAACTTTGAGAATGTAAATTCTTTATTACTTCATTCATTTTATAGACAGTGAAGAAGATTCTCTAAACTATTTTCTGTTTCTTTTTCTTGTTATAAAGCTGTATGTAGCTGACACAAAAATACAAAAAAAAATTATCCCCAATCTTTATTCCTCTGCTTTCTTCTTACTTTCTATACATTCTATACATTTTCTATATATGGTGTATAATGCGTTTGATATATATGGATGAGAAATAGTGGTTGAGGCAGAGTAAAGCTTGGGGGTACTCTTTTGTATTAATTAACTACAATATAAGACATTTCAGCGCAAATATGTGGTAAAGGAATGGAGAGAGAAAAAAAGATATTGAAGGCAATAAAGCCCTTTAGTTAAAAGAGGAATGTTAGGAGATTGAAGGTATATTGAGAAGCAAAGACTGGTTGTTGATGCTGTTTTTTAAATGCTATAAAGGAAACATTGATTTTCCTTAATCGGGTTGGGGAGAAAAAAATATGTTCACATTCTTGAAAGAATGATGTTTCCCTCAAGAGCCATGTGCCTCTATTGTGAAGGCTTGACTGAAATGCATAAAAGACACCATGTACTCCAAAGAAACTTCATGCCTGACTTGAAAATCATCAATTTTTTCTTAAGATAGCACAAAGAAGAGGAAAACATCACCTTTGCCACAAAAGCTGTAATAAAAATACTTGGAAACTGTTATTTTCACATTCATCTGCGGAGAGACTTCTTCTGAGAAGGCTTTACAGTTTAAATGTGTGATCAGAAACCCTGAATTATGGCTACTGAACACACATCAAAGAAATAATGCTACCTGAAAAAAGGATTTGAATTTCAGGTTAACTATTTACCTCTACCTACATTTCACAATGAATTAAAACTTTTATTCTGCAAACCATAATAAGGACAAAAACCTTTACAATGAAAGAACATGAGTCAAACAATTCCTGAACAACTCCTACAATTCCTGTTAACTGTGGCCTCTGGCTTAAATACACCTAGTAGACCAAATGAAAGCATTTTGATTTAAAAAACCAGAACTATTCTGCATGTGTGATGAATGTACAGTATTTATTGCTCTCTCTCCCTCTCTCCCTCCCTCTCTCCCTCTCTCTCTCTCTCTCTCTCTCTCTCTGTGTGTGTGTTTGTGTGTGTGTCTGTGTGTGTGTGTTACATTATTGCTATCATGTTATGCAGCTTGTATGAGGAAACTGTTTCAACAATGGAACTCTTTCTAGGGCATGTCTGAATCATATTCAATTACATCTATGAAATACCTAAATTTCAGAAGCCAGTCATGATGAGAATTGTAGCCCAATACATCTTGACAGCACTAGGATAGGAAGGTTGACACATTCCATAAACAATTCTAGCTGAGGCCTATGTTTAAAACATGCAATTTTCACAGTGTTTTGGCACACACATATCGTTGTATTATTATGACCATAGAATGGCAGTCAACAAAAAATGTGAATGATAGGAATTGTAATTCAACATCTCCAGAAATGCCAGATTGGAGAAAGCTGATTTATATTTTATTTTGTTTTGTTCTTACAAGAAACCCTTGATCAATCTAATGTACATGGTACACTTTCTATGAAATATACAGCAATGATTCATAAAGTTGAATGAATACCAAATTCAGTTGTCTACTGAAGAGCTTGGTTTTGTTCTAGAAAAGAGAATCCATTACAATAATTACAGTTATTCTTGTCCTGGCATGAACTGGGAATCCACAGTGAAATGGAGTAAGTTGCGATGATCTTATAACTTAGTCACAGTAAGCAGAAGTACCTAGCGTCATGATGAGGAACCTATGGCATGTGTGCCCAAAGTGGCACACAGAGCCATGTTGCCTGGCACACTCGGCATCACCTTTTCTTCTTCTGGGTTTCTGGCGTGCATGAGTGTGCAACAATCAGTTGGCCTTTTTGCATGCAGCAGTGCTGGAAACTGGAAGACCTGGTCTTCCATTTTCCTGTGTGAGTATGTGTGCTGGCCAGCTGATCATTGCGCGTGCATGCACACCAGAACCTGGAAGAATAGCTGGCTGAACTATATACTGCTATATACCTCACTAAGCATCTCTCTCAGACCGATATCAGAGCAACTGATAAAACCAGCCTGCCAGAGCAGCAAAGTATTCTAGGAAGTCTCATAGAGCCTTCAGCATAGTGCTAATTTAAATATGAGACCAGAAAAGCAATGGATGGTAAACTGGTTTTGCTTCATCATCTGTCTTGAGCCACAGTTTGAAGTAGTTGAATCATTTTATCTAACAATAGAATAGAATAGAATAGAATAGAATAGAATAGAATAGAATAGAATAGAATAGAATAGAATGAACGTTGGTTCTTACCTGATACGTGCCTTCTCGTTGGCTGGAGACATCAGCCAGACTGGGTTCTGCTCGTCAATTAGCCAATGGAGCGAGCCTACCAAATTTGCTAACTCTGCCCTTGTTGCCGGGTAGATTCCAGCTTTCGGCGAAGAACTGATAGGCTCCCCGTGTTGAAGCGGGAAAAACACACAGAAAGACAGAAGAAAACAAAGAAGGGGCAGACCATTACCCCCAGGGTGGGGCTGGCTGATGTCTCCAGCCAACGAGAAGGCACGTATCAGGTAAGAACCAATGTTCCTTCTCTGTATTGGTTGGAGACATCAGCCAGACTGGGACATACCAAAGCCATTGTCCCATTACGGGAGGGCCCCCGTCTGATCCCAGGAAACCCCTCCAGAATGCACCCTCTGCAATACTCTGCGTCCAAAGGCGGCATCCGCTGAAGCAAATGACGAATCCACCTTCCTATGGTAGACAATGAAGCCTTGGAACCCACCGATGCCAACATAAAAGAGACAAACAAGGCCTCCGACTTCCGGAAGGAAGCCGTCCACTTCATGTAGATCCGGAGGGCCCTGCGAACATCCAAGCAGTGCCAGCGACATTCCAATGGGTGGTGAGGATCCGCACAGAAATTTGGCAGTACTAATTCCTGCATGTGATGGAATGGCATGTTTACCTTTGGAATAAAGGCTGGATCCAGTCGAAGGAGCACCCGGTCCGTGTGGAAGACACACAAGTCCTCACGAACCAAGAGCACTGCCAATTCAGATATCCTGCGGGCGGATGTAATCGCGATGAGGAAGGCCACCTTACATGATAAGAGTCTGAGACTGACCGCCCTCAAAGGCTCAAAGGGCTCTGCCGCCAACACTTTAAGGACCAGAGACAAATCCCAGGTGGGATACCGATGAATCACCGGAGGAGAAATGTTCGATGCTCCAGCTAGAAACCCCTTAATATACTGGTGATGAGACAACGGATCCTTCTTGCCACAGGAGAACACAGAGGACAGGGCCGCCACCTGCCGACGAAGCGTATTAGGTGTAAGTCCCCGATCAAGTCCGTCCTGTAGGACCGCAGCACATGTACCACAGTAGCCTGAAGCGGATTGATGGAACTTCGAGAAGACCAGGAACAAAAGGCCCGCCAAGTAGCCGCATAAATCCTACGGGTGGAAGGACGACGTCGGGCTATGATCATTCCAATGACGTTGTCGGGCAAGCCATCCCACTTCATAGCACCCCGCTCAACCTCCAAGCGGTCAGATGCAACCACCAAATGTCGGGGTGGTACAGCGCCCCCTGAGACAGAGCATCCAGCCGTGGAGGAATCGGCCAAGGCTGGGCCACTGACAAGGCCCTCAGATCGGCAAACCACGGTCTCCTGGGCCAATGAGGAGCCAGAAGAACAATCTTGGCTCGTTTGGTTAGCAGCTTCCGTAACACCCTCAGAATGAGGGGAAGAGGCGGAAAGGCGTACAACAGGCCCCGAGGCCAGGGGGCCTTCAGCGCATCCACCCGCTCCACCCGGGGCCCCGGGAAGCGGGCAAAAAAGCGCAGGAGCTGAGCCATCTGAGCAGTCACAAAAAGGTCCACCTCCATTGGCCCGAACTGCCGCTGAAGTTGACGAAATAGGTCAGGCAGGAGACGCCACTCTGCACTGTCTATAGACCTGCAACTCAGCCAATCCGCCTTCCAGTTGGTGACCCCCGTGATGTGTTCTGCCGACAGGGAAAGAAGATGTCTCTCGGCCCAGAAACCGATCCGGTTGGCCTCCAACATCAGACTCTTGGATCTCGTGTCCCCCTGCCTGTTGACATGCGCCTTTGCGGCCACATTGTCCGTACGGACCAGAACATGCAATTTCTGAATCAGCGGGAGAAACTGACGGAGGGCCAGGTACACCGCCCGCAGCTCCAACCAGTTGATGCTGTGGGCTCGTTCCTCGGGCCCCCACTAGCCCTGCGCTACCTGTTCTTGAAGATGAGCGCCCCAACCGTAAAGGCTGGCATCTGTGGTCACAATGATCCTGGCCGGCTCCAGAAAGAACTCCCCTCTGGCCACGGCTGGGGACCGCCACCACCTGAGAGACCGAAGAACGTCGGGTGGTATGGAAATCTGCCTCCGTAAATTGTCCTTCCGAGCCCTCTGAAAAGGAAGAAGAAACCATTGCAGTGTACGAAGGTGTAAACGGGCCCAGGGGATCACCTTGATAGCCGAGACCATCTTCCCCAGGAGAGTGGACAGGAGAGCCTTTGTTCCGCAAGGACTCTTCCTACTAACAGGTGAATACTATCCTGACGTTCGGTTGACAGAAAAACTCTCCCCTCAACAGAGTCGATAACCGCCCCGAGGTGAACAATTCTGGTGGACGGGATCAGATGGCTCTTCTCCGAATTTACTGAGAAACCGTGGTCCCGGAGGCAGGCAATGGTCACTTGTAGATCTCGGAGGGCCAACTCCCTCAATGAGGACTGGATCAGAATGTTGTCCAGGTAACACTGGACCCTGATCGGCACTACCCGCAGGTGGGCCGCAGGTGGGCCGCTAGGGCAGCCAGCACCTTGGTGAACGTGCGGGGGGCAGAAGAAAGGCCAAAGGGAAGCGCCCTGTACTGGAAGTGTAACAAAAACGTAAAAACTGACGGTGCGAAAAGCAAATAGGCACGTGCAAATAGGCCTCCGTGAGGTCCAAGGAAGAGAGGAGGTCGCCCCTCCGAACACCAGCAAGAATTGAATGCAACGAGTGCATCTTAAATCTCCTGTAGACTATGAATTTATTCAGACACTTCAAATCTAAAATGGGCCGCCAACCCCCGGAAGATTTAGGTACCAGGAATAAATTAGAGTAATAGCCTGAGCCTGCCTGGGAGGCGGGCACTGGCTCAATCGCCCTGATGTCCAGCAGATGCCGGATCGCCTCAACCATAAGGACTCTGTGCGACCGGTCGGCCAGGACAGGGCAAGACCTGAAAAAGGACGGAGGAGGGGAACTAAATTCAATGGAAAGACCAAATCTAATAGTGTGGCATACCCAAGCATCTGAAGAGACCTGGTCCCATTGGTCGGCGAACAATGCTAACTTGCCGCCGATGGGCAGATCAGACAGGTCACTAACGCTGGCGTCGGTAGAAACGGCCCCCTCCCCCCCGAAAGGGCCGGCGACCCGCAAAGGGCTTACCTCGGGCCACCCTGTCCGGAGGCCCCCGCTGCCGAAACCCGGCAGAAGGGTTGAACCTGTTAGAAGGGGCGGCCCCATCAGGCGCACGGTAAAACTGCCTTCGGTTAAGGGCCAGGGGCCCGGAACTCCGACTTCCGATGGGCGCTGGGCAGGATCTTTTTCTTGTCCCTGGTCTCAATGAGCCAGGGGTCGAGCGCTGGTCCAAACAGGTTCGTGCCGGCATAAGGCGCAGATGCCAGGCGCCATTTGTGGCAGGCGTCCGCCGGCCAATGCCGTAGCCAGAGAAGACGGCGTGCCTGGACTGATGAGAACATGGCCCTGGAGGAAAAACGCACAGAATTCAACGAGGCATCAGCGGAGAACTGCACCGCCACTATCACCTTATTTATATCTTGGAGAAGCCGGTGATCCTCCTGCTGCAGCTTGGAGCGCAGTTCCTGCAGCCACAACAGCGTTGACCTGTTGACAAAGGAAGCCAAGGCAGACGAGCGCACAGCCCATTCGACAGCTTGGTGAGTACGCTGGAGTACCTGATCCGATCGTCTGTCCTCAGGTTTGAGCGCCTCCTCAGGATCCCCTGGAAGCGAGGCGTTGGGCAGCAGAGCAGCTATGGGGGCATCCACCGCCGGAATCTGCAAGAGAGATGCCATCTCCGGTGCAACGTTAAAAAACCTTTTGTCTTGCTTTGAGGCCACCGGGACAGAAGGGCCTAGAGCCCACTGCTTCTGAAGCACCGAGAGGAACATAGGTGGAACCGGGACCACGTCCACCTGACGCACTGGTTCAGCAAACAGCGAGGCTGAATTGTCCTGCGAAGTAGAGGCCCCCTCCCTAAGGGGCAAACCTCCAGCCTTGGCCGCATTGATGGCCTTGTGTAGCAGGGATTTAAAGAGATTCGGCAGAAACAGACCGGTGAACGGAGGTTGCTCCGGAAGAAGGTCCTCATCCTCCGACAGATCCTGATAGTCCAATTCCGGGCCTAGTAGACGAGACCGGGGAGCCTCCCAGGACGAAGGCCACGATCCCTGATGAGACTCCTCCCAGTCTTCATCAGATAAATACTCCTCAGACTGAGAAGGTGAGGACCGTCTAGGCCGAGAAAGAGCTTCCGCTATGCCTTTTTGAATGGCCTTAGCTACCACCTCTTGGAGATCAGGAGGCAAGTCCGACCCTGAAGACTGGACGGTCTTTTTGGGTGCAGAAGGAGGGGAAACCAAGGGAGAAGGAGCCCCGCAGAGTGCAGTTTCAGAGACAGGCACCTGAGAATCCAGAAGAGAAAACTGCTCCACCCTCACAGCGGGAGAAGGAGACCTCTGCCTTGCAGCAATGGTTTTCCTTGCTTTACTGCAGATCTTCTGTAAAGCTAGGTGCCATCTACGTTCAAGCCTCAAGGCGGACTTAGAGCCTGAGCAAGACTTGTCCAAGGTTCTGGGCGTATCTGGCAGAAGGTCTGCCTCAGGGGCTGGCAACAAGGGATCCTGATCCTGAACCGCCCGCACCTACTGAGGCTGAGGAGGCTCCGGCTCCCCGGGACGGTCCGTCTTGCCCTTAGCCTTGGGCATGATACTGGCCGCAAGGGAATGTAACCCAACTATGTGGCACCCACAAGTGGGCTGAACACTTGGCCCAAAGGGAGCCGGTCTAAGCCCCTGTATCCTGATCAGTGATTCAGGATGAGTCCTATGACTATAAGCTTTAGGTGTATTTTTTTTTTCAACAAACCCTGCAGGGTAGGACATTTTTTTTTAAAACAACCAGAACCTCTATAATAACACAAGGACCAGGACAACCCTTTCAAAACAAGGGTGACCTGTCCAAACCAGGGGGAAACGTCTCAAACCCCTCTCTATAGCCAGGAATCCTACTGTGAGGAAACACCCCTTGGCTAGGAGGCCACAGGACCGCAGGAAAGGCTCAGAGCCCCCGTGGGTACGGCCAAGCCTCGGATCGAATAAAATGGCCCAGATCAAGCTCCCTTCAAAGCCAGCGACCAAGGCTGTTAAAAATGGCCACTGGCAAGCCAGGCAATGGCGTGCTTCGCGCCAAGAGAGCCAACCACTCTCTGCAATGCTCACAGGCGGGAAAGACGCTGCCCCAAGAGCCCACCGCCCTCTGCAGCTCCCCTGAGATCTTACCGGAGCGAAAGAGGCAGAGAAGGACCGGCGGGGCTAATTAAGGAGGCAAGCGGCCCGGGCGATTAAAAATGGCTGCTGCAACCGCCTCAGGCAGCGTCCTGCTGCGGGCCAACTTCCCAGCCACTCAGGCCGATCCTCCGGGCAGATTAGTAAAGGAAACAAAAAGGCAGCAGATCCGAGGCTCACTGGAGCGGAAATGGGGCGTGAGACCCCTGTACGCTCCCTTCGCCCGGCCTGGCTGCGGAGCTCCCAGAACAAATCCCCCAAACTCAAATCTTTCCCTCAGACTAAACTAATAAACAGAACTACAAGGCAAAGAGTCCAAACAGGACTCAAGGGAAGGGGGATACACTCACACCACAATCACATCTGAAGAGTACTCACACCAGGAGAAAATGAAAGGTTTGACCAAAAGGAAGAAACTTCAGAGAGACAGGCTTCAACACGTGTGTCTTAGCCAGGGACCGAGCCGAAAGCTGGGATCTACCCGGCAACAAAGGCGGAGTTAAATAATTTGGTAGGCTCGGTCCATTGGCTAATTGACGAGCAGAACCCAGTCTGGCTGATGTCTCCAGCCAATACAGAGAATACCCATCCAGGGATTACTCAGGAAGCATGCTGGAGAACAACGAAGTAGCAAAGGAACAGAAAATAAACTCCAAATGGATACAGTTTTGCGATTGAGCAAATTGGTGACTATAAACCCTATTTATCCATTTCTTCATTATTTACGGTACTGTGATATTTAGACTTTAAAGACTTTAAAGACTTTAAAGATTGAAAAGCTTGGATCAGTTAGCTGCGGAAGTTTAGTGGTGATTTGGAACGAGGTGGAATTAATGGTCACCTAGAAGGAAGAGGAGCGGAAAGAAACTGGAGTGGAGACTGGTGACTAAGGCTGTTGAAATAGGATATTTTGGAGATCGATAAAAACTTTCATAGTTGGAGAAAACTGAAAACCAAAGAAGAAGCAAACGGACTGACAGTAGGTGGAAGACTTAATGACTGTTTAGAAGGAATAAGAGTGGAATTTATCTGAATTGGAGATTGGTGACTAAGACTATTTAAATTGGACATTTTGGAGACAGATTTTTTTTTTTTTTTAAAGGACAAATAGAGAAAGATTTAGGCCTGAGTGATGGTTGTATAGATTCAACAAAACAATATAAAAGGTTTTAGGTGGTGGAATATAAGAAACTTTAAAAACGAAGGGATCTGGGAATATTGGAATAAATGTACAATTGATAGTAGTTAAGATAAAATTGTAGAATATATAACTCAATAAGTTTATAAAGTTCTATACACTTTATATATTTAAGAAATTATTGATATTAGAACGTCTATATTTGAAAATTATACTTATTTAGTTAATCTAGACTACCTTTGAGTAATAAGAGATAAGATATATAAGGTTGTGCGTGTGTATATATATTTAAAATAAGAAATTTATATTTACAGTAAAATATACGTTCCCATATGACAATATATTTATATTTATAGCTATATCTATCCACAATAGCAGATTACTTAACATATAGAACCCTAAGTAATAAGTATATAAAGTGCTCTTTTCTTCTACATTTTTATTGGTGGTATAACAATACATTTGTTAAGTAAACAAATAGACTATAGAAAATAAGGATTTAAGAAACATAGCAATATATATATACTTTTGGATCTATAGAATCATAGTCATACTAATAGTGATTCTCATATTTATATTTAGGAAAGTAATCTATTTGGAATTAATATATTATATGATATTTTGTTAAAAAAGTTTTATAAAATTTTTTTGGTTTTTACAAAGACTTCCCGGAACAGATTACATATAAAACAACAATATTAATAAAATCCTTTCTAATTCTAACATCCATTTTCTAATCCTATACATAAAACTCCTATCCTAT
>JANHFM010003354.1:84791-97221 GCA_032468115.1 Grayia smithii | reverse complement strand
TATTATCTATGTTTTTATTGTGAGCCACCCTGAGTCCTTCGGGAGAAGGGCGGCATAGAAATTTAAATAAAATAAAAATAAAATAAATAAATAAGATGTTCCTTTGGATGAAATTTATGTATCACTAACATATGTTAGGAGTACCACAGTTGGACTGGAAAAAAAATATAAATGACATCGGCAGAGATGATGCAGAAAACTCTGTACTATTGTCTAGTAGCCATCTAATTTTTTTTTTTAGCTCAGATAGGTAAAACAATATATGTGGTTGAATATTTTGGTTTCTCTCCCATGGATAAGTGTTTCTGTTTATACAGTTTGTGAATTATGGCATTGCCCATAGCAAACCATTAGTTCATTTAATGACCACAGTGTTTGTTTAACATTGGCTGCTTTACAACTACCACTGACCACTGCAAAAAAAAAGGTTGTAAAATCTTTTTGGTTCTGGTTGCATGACTGACCCATTTTATGACTGTCACAACTTATAACTATGATGGGCAGGTTGTAAGCAAAATTTTCTTCTTAATATACTGAGCATATCTCCTCAACTTCCATTTCTGTTGAAATGATCTTCTGTAAGATGGAATTGAAGCTCAGCAATGGAATATCTATTTTGCGTAAAAAAGTTTTAATTTTGATCACTAGCTTTTCAAATTACAGTTAAGAATTACATACGTCGATCTGAAACCCTGAAGGAAGTGTGTCCATTAGGAAATACTGAATCAGATGAATCAGCAATGTCATTATCAGCAGACTTCCATGTTTCTAATATCTTTAATTTAATTTAACCTGTTTGAGACCAGGTTGGGGTGCGAGAGAGAGAGGAAGGGAAAGAATTTCTACGAAGAAAAATAGTGTCTACTCTCTAGAGAAGTTCTTTCACATAGTCAGGAAAGGCTGCCAAATGAGTTGTTTTCATTCAGAAAAACATTTGTTCTGGGTGGGGAAACCAAAGCACTGATGGACCCCAACAGGTTTTCTACTTTGCCGGGAACTTTGAAAGAATTTAAGATGTACTGTACTGCTGATCTCCTTAGTGCTGGCCTCAGGCCTCAGATGAGTTATGGCAGTCAGGCCAAATGAAGGCAAACTGAAAAAGGACCGAGAAGAAGCCATGTTGCATATCCCAATCTCACAGTGCTTATAGAGTGAGAATCCCTCTGGGAAAAAAGCAGGAGATGTAGGGAAGACAAATTCCAATTTAATCCCATGCTACCAAACTGTAATTGAAAAGAAGGTCTCTGGCATGGAGCAGCAGGCAAAAACCACTTAAAAGTCTATTCTTGTGATTTTTCACACATAATATCTATCAGGAATGTACAACATTCCCCAAAATGATGAGTTTAATTCCCCCTTGCTTTTAATCATCACACATTTCAATAGGGCATGAAACTCAATGTTCTGAACTGATAATATACAAGAGTAACAAATGACATCTGCTCATGCTTTCACTAGAGGATATTGAAGCTGTAATTGCAGTGACAGCACCACCTGCTACCACTTGGGTTTAAACTCTGAATAGCCTTAGGTAGGAGAGGAAACTATGGCAGAATCTGGCACTGTTCAGAACCCCATTAGAGGGAGTTATCACGACAGGGTCCATAATAGCAATTTGCATGAGCAGGCCATGAAGAAGGATGTTTCTAAGAATGTAGACACAGGACTAATAATTTCAGGTGATAAAATCATCACCTCTCCACATCACAATAATCATAACCAAAATTCTGAATGACTTTTTCTCTTCCATTACTTTCATTATATTTAAACATCAGTGATGTTCAATGCCTTGGGTTAAATTCCAAAATAATGTTTTGAAGGATGCAGGAAAAACAAATCTAGTACTTGTCTGTACCATCTTTAAAACAGGGGTGTTTTGCTTTGCAATGGAGCACTTACAATGGATAAACATGCAATCCTGGGAAAATATGTAGCTGCTTTAAAGAGTTGCAGACAGAAGCTGTGCTGTCCTTTGAAATATCTTTGCATAATTATTTCCAAAGCAACACATAACTTTAATTAAACATACCATTCTATTGGTGGCTGTAAGATGTGAAATCTCTAAGATGTAATAAGAATAAATAAGGAGGTAAGACAAAACAGATTTAAATATACAGTATCAGCACATGATGAAGCACACAAACACATGCTTTCATTGTGCTGTATGCTCATTTCTGTGTCCAAAGTAACAGAGAATACTGAAGAGGGTGGACAGAGGAAGGTTATTGCATCTTCCACAGATGAATAGAAAATGTATATCCTGCAGAATGCTGAAATTTTCTCTTCTAGACCACTATGAAGCTAGGGGAGTTTTGCTCTCTCTTTTCCTGGGTACCCTGAACTTGAGGTATCACTTTTGCTCCTATTTCTTGTTCCTATTTTGTCTACCTCTTAGACTAGTTAACAGTAATAAAACAGGCTAATTCCCAATTCCTGGAGATGTCGTGTTCATCAACTAATGAAATCACCTGTTTTTCCACTCAGTAGCAGCTACCATGCCAACAAGCCTACTCCTTGTAGATAGCGTTCCTGGCATTGGGCTTGCTTTCAGTTGTAACATCTCTCACACACTGTAACCTGCTAGCTTTGGTTTCTATAAATCCTCTGTTTTGTTGATTTTGTTGATTTTGTTGATTTTGTTGGTTTTCTTTTTTTTTTTTTGCCATGAAAGAAAAATAAGAACAAGAAAGGAGAGGGAGGGGAGGGGAGGAAGAACTGGGTGGATTTAATGTCCCAACTTCCATTCATTTCTCCCTTTTCTTCTGGTTAAGCAGAGCTATCACTTTCCAAGTCACAAAACTGTTTTGCAATGGCTTTCGTGCTTGCAGAGCAAAGGGAATAATTATTCTTTTACTGAAACAAAAAAGCTAACCTTTTGCTTATGCTTTTTAGTCATTTTTGTCTTTCATTTTCTAGCTCCTAAAAGGAACCTTAAAAAAATAACCCTAAATTGATGCAAACAAAATAATTGGCAAGGCATGAATATACCGACTGTATCCAGGAGACAGGCAGTGTTTTTGGTGCTTTCTTAATTTTCACTGTATTAAGGTAATTTCCTGTGACTGTGGGTTTTCCTGCAGCCATTCTCACTTCATGCCATTTTGGCTTTTCACATCAGCATGCTATTTTTTTCCCTTTCAAATTTATGCTTGTAAAGAAAAATGTCTAGTTTAAAATATATTTTGTTCCTGTTTCTTCTTTATCTGCATATTGATTAACAATTATGTGTTGACTTTCTTTAAAAATAGTCGCAATCTAATCTTAACAGACAAAAGAATTATAATATGTTTCAGAGATAGGGAAGAAGTGCTGTATGTATGATAAGCACCATTCAGATGAATAAACTAAGAGGAGGGATGGGTGTGATAAATTCATTTCATACTTTAATGTAACCTTTTCTAACATGTCCTTTTGACTCTATATGCAAAACTAGCTACCATTTAAATGGAAACAACTCAAGATTTTGTGACAGTTTTTCATTAGTAAACATATATATAAATATGTATTTTAGTAAAAAAAATAATGTTTAAAGGATTCTCAAAATGATACAGAGATTGTATAAATCTAATTATATTTATGAAAATGGGTCAACGGAAGAAAATTGACAGATTTTTTCCTGCCTGTCTGGGAGGATGTGTTCCTGGAGATTCTCTGTATATCCACAATTTTCTGCTCTAAATGGTTTTATTTCCAACTCCATCCTGGAACAGGATGGTCTTCACCCAGTGATCTGTTTGTCACAGTTGCAGTGGGAAAAAGCCAAAGCAAAAAATGTAATATGTGACTAACATTTGACTTGCTCATCCTCAAATGCAGAATACAGTATGTTGGTTGTTTCTGTATTTTCAAAATCTTGTCTAAAAGCTGACATATCTCTTGGTATGTGTAGGAAGAACAAGACTGATAAGGTGGTGTAAAGGTAAAGGTAAAGTTCCCCTGACTCTAGGGGACGATGCTCATCTCTGTTTCAAAGCCAAAGAGCCAGGGCTGTCCGAAGACATTTCTGTGGTCATCTGGCTGGCATGACTAAATGCCGAAGGCACATGGAACACTGTTACCTTCCCACCAAAGGTGGTCCCTATTTTTCTACTTGCATTTTTTACGTGCTTTCGAACTGCTAGGTTGGCAGAAGCTGGGACAAGTAACAGGAGCTCACCACTGTACGCGGCACTAGGGATTCGAACTGCTGAACTGCTGACCTTTTGATCAACAAGCTCAGTATCTTAGCCACTGAGCTACATTTTATCAGCTATATTGTATGATTATTTAAACAATACTATTCATTTTCTGTTGCTGATCTAAAATCTATCAAAACATTTACACTACCTCCTCTTTCAAATTCTATTTTAATAGCCCTATTTTCTCTATGGCCTTTGTTAATTCTGAAATAGTTTAGATGGCAAAATCAATCCATAAAAAAGGGGGGCAATACAATGTTATACCTGGTCAGTTCTTCAGTATAAGACAATCATAAATTTTGAGTTAGATTAGATTAGGAGGGAAAAAAATATTGGCAAAATATTTCCATATTTTTGCCAAGAAAGCAACATGGCTATATAATAACCCATGTAAGCCATTGGCATAATTTAGATGACTTTATGTTTTAAATTCTAAAATCTGGCATTACAATGAGAAATAATGGTAATTTTGAGGGTTAGTAGTCAAATTCTTCTTCTGAATACATCTGTGATCCAAATGTTATAAGGTGTTCCAGATGTTAATGGCATGGCAGTTTTGTGTGCTTTTAAACCATCATGTAATATTGCTATTCATAATTATGAAGAGAAATGGCTCTAAGAAAGTTATCTTTTGAAGAAAAGCCATAACTTTGTTAACCATTATTGCTGAATAAACCACAATCAATATTCAAATATTACTTTTTTGCTAATATGAAATATAATGTATATGTTACTTGCATTGCATTAACAATCTGTATTAACACATAAGCAATGGTTTACTGTTGGGGTGCAATGATTAAATTATAGTATTGCAGGCAAACTCTGCCCACAGCCTGGAATTCAATGCTGACCAGGCTCAAGTTTCCAAACTTCCAGGGTCACTAAAAAGATCCAGATTATTGGGGGCAATTTGCAAATAATTCTTACATTGTAAGCCACTCAGGGGTAAAACGGGTTCCCATCTCTCAGCCACAGCCCACCGGTGACTTGTGAGAGATTTGCAACCAGGCCACAGAAACAGTGGTAGTAAAAGTGGCAGGATGCTCCACCCACCCACTCGGACATCACCATGGAAGATCTGTGCATGCACAGAAGCACGTGTGCTCCCATTGCAAACTGGTAGTAAAGGTAAGTAGAACCCACCTCTGATGTGTATGCATGCTCCATTTGTGTAAGCGGTGGCTGCATGTGCCCACTGCTTATCCAAATAGAGCTACGCATATACTTGCCAGAAACTTGCACAGAACCATCCTCTCTTTCCCTCTCCCCAGCTGGTCTGCAAAGCTGGAAAGGTTGGGAAACTCTGCTGTAAAGCACTATGGGACAATGTATAAGCCTAAATGCTATTGCTAATATTAATGGTTTACATCTCCTGTAAACACCACAAAATCACAGGAATGTTCCTTCAGATGATAATGACAGAATCTTGAAAACCTGGTGGAGTGTCTCTTTGTCACTTCTTATAACAACAGAATTATGGAAGGATTATTTTGAATTTATTTCTGACATTTTCTCCTTTACTTTAAGTAAAGTATCTTTTGTGTTGAATTTATATTTACCGGCAAATAAGTAAAGGGGGACTAATATAGATCTATTTCAAGCTATTTAACTCTTTTCAGCTAGCCATATCCTTCTGGGATTTGATCCTAGGCTACTTACATATTAGGTAGATGTATTAACTTCTAAGCCATGGGCTCTCTTCGAGAAGTAGCTCAGGTTCGAATCCCAGAAGGGTATGGGTTAGCATTAAGGTTAGAGTTAAATTCAACACAAATTAGTTTGTTGTGAAAGTGCAAAGGCTCCTGGATTGGGGTTGAAAGGCAAAAGTGGAAGCAGTATGCTCCGTCCCATATTTGGATAGACCAGGTTTCCCTGATACACTGATCTCACCAGAAAAAACACTTAAGATATCTTTTCTGTTAACTGATCCTGGATACTTCATCAAGATTTTCTCTGCATTATTCTAAATTGAATTACATTTTGTACAATATACTTCGTCAATATCAAGCAAACTACACAATGGCTTAGCAAATGTGTGGACCCAACCAAGGGAGTTCTCACTTTACTTTTCATAATTGGATGAGAACAAAAATGTATAAGCATAAGGTATTGCACAAACTGGAAATAGAAAAAGTACATACGTCATTTTCTATGTGTTTTAAAGGAGAATATAGAGGTTTTGATACCAGTTGCTAGGGAACATGAGTTGAAGGCTGCAGTTGAATTAATTACCTGTTTGTGGACAATTGCAGAACTAAAATGCTAAACCAGATGCTGGCTGATTGTGAACAGTTCTTGTATTTTAGATATCTGTACTTGTTTGGTGCCATTAGAAGACTTGAAATCTGTATTTGCTAAACTAATCATGATAAAAAATATGGAACTTCTACATTATTCTCCAATTTTGAATGAGTAAAAAAAATGAGAGCTATCCATCCTTGGATATTACCTTTCAGATTTATTGAGGAAAACACTAAATGTTAATGTGTGACATGTAATCTGATATTTTTTCTTTTCTTTATGATCCACTGTGTACCTTATGGGTGTCCTCTTTTCCCCGAAAACTTAATAGCACTACATTCATTCGTTTACAGGCTTTCCCCCTTAGAAAAGGGGAGCCTTGATTAGAGCCTTTTTCACTCTCGATAGTTCTATGCCTTAAAAATATGGAATATTTTTACTTTGAATTCTTGAGCACTTGTTCTGTCTTAAGGCAGGTGCATCAAAATGTCAATGAGTTGCTTCATTTTTGTGGCCTTCTGTGGGAAACATTTGATCATTATTAAAATGTGTAATTATAAATAAAAAGAAAAAAGTTAATAAAAAGTAACCTAAATCTAAGTAATGTCTTTCTAAGGATCACCTAAATTAGCAAACTTTAAAGGGTTTAGGTATAAATATCTTTATTAGGTTGAATGTAAGACTTGTAGGAGGTAGGTTTAAAAGCCTAATTATCCACGTGTCAAAGCTTCAAAATCTTCATTTAGTTTTATTCTAAACATGCAATATAGAAGATAGCAACTTTCATTGTGGGGGAGTGGCCTGGAGTCAATGTTCATTCAAGAGAGAGTGACTGACCAAAAGTCATCCAGCTAATGTGCCTAAGACAAAACTAGAACTCATAGCCTCCTGATTTTCAGTCAGATGCCATAACTACTACACCAAAGTAGTTATACCATTCAATTAAGCCATATTGAATACTAGGCAAATTAAACACTGTATGAAATATTCCCTATTTCTGAAAGCATAAAATCCAGGAGGGACCTGTATCTGTCCTGAAAGAAAAACTACTTTGCTATTAGAAATGATTGTTTTAAAGATAGGTATTATATTCATAAAAGAGAAAATTAATTTCTGTGTTATATTAGATTTGAGGAAAGCTAGAAAGTAGCAATCAGCTCTGTACTAGGTAGAAAGAATTCACTGTGAAAAATATTATAAATCTCCTGCGCTCAGTCATTCAGGCCCAAGTAATCTCATGTCTGGATTACTGCAATGGGTTCTACGTGGGGCTGCCCTTGAAAAGCATTCAGGCGCTTCAACTTATGCAGAGTGCAGTGGTGTGGGCACTTCTTAGGGTTCCTAGGGTGGCCCATGTTACATGAATTGCACTGGCTGCCAATCTGCTTCTAGGTACAATTCAAGGTGTTGGTTATTACCTTTAAAGGTCTGCATAGCATGAGTCCAGGTTGCTTGAGTAACTGTCCCAGCTCACTGGGACAGGCCTGCCCTACCTGTGCCAGCAGAGGAGGCATGCTGCAGGTTCTGTCAGTCAAGGAATTCCAGCTGGCAGGGTCCAGTTGAAAGGCCTTTTCTGCTGTGACTCCTGCTGTTTGGAACATCTCCTGAGGTGAGAGACTGAAGACCTGGCTCTGCCAAATGGCTTGGGGCCCTAACAGGGGAGAATCACATTAGAGGTGGTTGTTGAATTAAGAGGCAATCCTTCTTCACACACACACACACACACACACACACACACACACACACACTTTTCCCTCCATCGCCATTTTTAAATTACATTTTATCTTGATTAGGATTTGTATTTTTATTCTTTTAAAGATATTTATTTGTTAGGATTTTAATGTTTTAATGCTGGAAACCATTCAGTCATTTTGTTATAAGACTGGCAGCAGATAGATGGATGATTAGATAGATAGATAGATAGATAGATAGATAGATAGATAGATAGATAGATACAGACTCTTTAGGGCAGAATTCCATAAACTGGGCATCACCACTCCAAAAATGCCTTCATATCCAGAATTACTTGCAGGGGTGGGTCAAAAAAGTCCAGGACTGCACAATTATACTTGTTTATGTATTTTACTTGCATGATAAACATTAAAAAGGTGCCGATCTTCAATGTAATACTATCCCTCCAGCAGATTTGGTGATAAAAATTTAATAAACTTGATTCACTCCTTGAATCCCACTACTAAATGTCTTCATTTAGTAATTCTGAATTACAGACACTCCGTTGGTGTTTGTTTGTGCTAGAGGAAAATTGGTAGAATAAATTACCGTAATTCTATAGTCTTTATCCAGCAAATTATCTCTTTCTGAAGCCCATGAATAGAAAAATAGGCCAATAGTTTTTCTTTAACATGACTATGTTTCAGTATGTCTCTACAAATAAACAGATAGGACCTAATGAGACCACCAGCATGCTAAATCAAACTTGGAAAATTTATACACATCTATGTGCTATTTAGAATAAATGTCATCCTTTATGATTGGGATATTAGCTACCTTTCTGTCTCAAGTAGAAAGATAATTTATATTGCCCAAAATTGTTATATTTTAAGAACTGCTCTAGGACAAATGGGTGATAAATCTTTTGATGGTTGAAGACTACACTTAACATGGCAGCGGGACTGGAGGACAGACAGTGGGTTGGATACATCACAGTGTGAAAATGGAATTTTGAGGATCTTTACTGGGTTTACTTATTGTAAGCCAAACTATACATGATAGTTTCCATCTATTTTACACTTCAAAGTAGAAGGCAAGAAACTGCCATCAGTTTTATGATTAAAATAGAAGTTTATGGACTGCAAAAAGGTACTTCTGGGTATGAGCTATTCTTCTTTGTTGATAAGGTTTTCTTATATCCATGTATGCCATAACTTCATCATTCTTAGTAATAAGTAATAGCATTGGAATAAAAAAATATAATGCTATAATATCTGAATAGACCTGGAGGAGCATTGTCCATGGGGTCGTGATGGGTCGGATATGACACTGCAACTAACAACAACAACAATATCTGAAATTCTTTTTTCTACAAATAGCAAATAATATCAAATGTCCATGATATATGGAGCCACCAGGAGCATCCACAACAGTAATTGATTTCAAATAAGAAGTATGACCAGTGTCCAAAGCCTTGCCCTTTTAACTTGTGTTGCATGCATTGCATCCATGTAAAAATGGACAGGGTTTCAATTGTTCAATAGCATCTGCCATTTTGAAGCCTATGCTTATTTCAACCACTACTGAGATGTTGATAGCTACTCCTGTGAAATATCAAAAGTCTCCTATGTGTCCTCATTAGGGCTGGGCACAGAACTTTCTGCATTTCTTTTCAATTTGCTAGAAAAAGAGTTTGATTTGTATTTTTCCCCAAAGGGGAAAAAACTCAATAAAATGTTAATAAAAAGTTCATGGATGGTCTGCAGTGTACTTGCACTTATATTTGCTATTCAATTGTGGTAAAGATTAGAACATTAGGCCTTTTCCTAGATGTTATTCTCTGCTACAATGTCCAGGGATCTACAACCCACAACCTCCAGGGAAGACATCATAAGGCTGGTGGTAGAGGGTTGGTGAGGAGTACAAACAGAAAATAAAAAGCAAGAGCACTTTCCAGAACCCAAATAAACAAACAAACAAACAACTACCCAAAACATGCAACAAAAATGCTAAATGCTGCCTGTGAATGAGGTTAATAAAACTGAAGAGGGAAGTAAATTTTTATCTAGGACAGTGGTTCTCAACCTTCCTAATGCCACAACACTTTAATACAGTTCCTCATGTTGTGGTGACCTCCACTGGTTGCTTTTCTCCAAAGCGGCACAGTCTTTGGTAGTTCCCCCTCCTCTCCGTTGCAGCACATGCAGATGTTGGTCACGGCTCCCTTTTCTCGGTGCTGCTCCATGGTGGGCAGGGAGGTGAGGAGGCAGGCAAAGGGGCAGCGGACTTGGCCGTTTCCAGAGAAGTCCCTGCTGCTGCTGCTGCCACCGCCACTGCCACCACGTATTGTAAGGCTGTTCCCAGCCACCGGGGGTGCTTCCAATTGTTGCTTCCACCTTTGCTGCTGCTGGTGGCAGTTCCGCCTTGTCTCCCATGCCGCCTTGCCTCCCTCCACTCCCACTTCTGCCATTTGCTTAAGGCTGATGACTCTCAGCCCCGCCACTGCTGCCGCCGTGGTGCCTTCACCTCCTCCTCCTGCCACCTCCTCCTCTTCAGTTTGCTTTCAATTGTGTTGCGCCGGCCCACAGCCCCTTATATTGAGCCTATATTGATAGAGGAGTGGTGTCTCAGTTCCTAAGACCATTGGAAATATATGTTTTTCTATGGTCTTAGGCGACCCCTGTGAAAGGGTCATTCGACCCCCAAAGGGGTCGCGACCCACAGGTTGAGAACCGCTGATCTAGGATGTTAAAGAATATCATCCTAACATGAGTAGGAAGACTGTTCTGAGTCCTCTGCTTACTGAAAAGACAGGGACAATCCCGAAGTAGCCTTTGTCACTGATTGTCCTTTTCCTGCTGCAGGAGGTTATTCGACAACAATCCTCTGAAATAACAGAACCTAGGCAAAGGAAAGGAAATGTGTCTGACATTAATTCACATATGCAGACTCAAGTGGTGAAAGGGCAAGAGAGAAATGTCCTTTCTAAGTATGATTGAAATTCAAATTAGGTTTGAATTCCATGAGTGCAACACCTCCCATTTACAAATGCAGCAAAAAATGTCAGCACCTGATGTATGCTAGCAGATACCCTTTAGAGCTAGCGGCAAGAGTAGGAAGTCAGAAGGGCAAAAGGATATTGTCTTATGGAATATAAACAGTTAATTACTTGTAGTTGGAAACAGAACAGATGACAGGAAATGTGTTTAAATGTGTTGGTATTGACTGATTTTATATTGGAAAAAATATTTACAGATTTATATCCTACTCTTTAAAGATCATAAAATATTTCATTTACCTAAGTCATTTTGTACTAGAATTGTCCCATAAAACCTGATATGTAAAGCTGCTCTTTTATTATTATTATTATTATTTTCAAAAAATACATACTTTTATGAAATGTACAGTGATATTCATACAGACCACGAACAGCAGTTTTACCACATTGTTGGCAATATAAATATAAACCCCATCCAGTGTCATTAAGAGAAGGAATAGATATTTCCATTATGCTGCTTCCTTCAATCTGCCAGATTACTTTTCCTATATAACTATTGAAAATAATATTTTGTCTGGTATAGAATCTACAGGCAATATTCAGGATGACTAAGTCACCTTCTGTCTAGGTATTTTTTTTTATTAAACAATACCAGATTTCTTGATAAAGTATGTGCTGTCTCACCCAGTTCTTATACAAATAATATTATAGATGATACTAAAATATCACAATTACTATCAATATATCATAATTATAGTGACTGGGCCACTCCCAGATCTGGGAGATGGAAAGCAATGCTAACTATTACTCTGGATATCCTGCTATGTGTTTTATAGCTATAAACCATGGTATGCTGGAAAACTGGCTCATATTGGCTCATGACATTATATATTTTGAGAACTTTATGAGCTGGTTGAGAATAGAGCTAAGCCACAACTGTTTGGTAGCTGTTTGGTAGCTCACAGGACAGGGCAGTGGTAGCAATGGAAGCAGCAGAACCTGCTATTATATATTTACCAGCACACCACTAGCCTATTGTTAGAAGCCCACCATCAAGGAACTGAATGCCTACAGACCAGTTGCTCTAACATCTGTAGTTATGAAAACCTTTGAAAGGCTAGTGCTGTCTCACTTGAAAACCATAACAGATCCACTGTTAGACCCCCTGCAATTTGCATACCGAGCAAATAGATCAACAGATGTTGCTGTTAATATGGCTCTGCACTACATCCTACAACATCTTGAATCTCCAAAGACCTATGCAAGGTCCTCTTTGTAGACTTTAGTTCAGCATTCAACACCATCATTCCGGACATTCTTCTAACTAAGCTAAACCAGCTAG
>JANHFM010003352.1:89866-102413 GCA_032468115.1 Grayia smithii | reverse complement strand
TGTGAATTTGGGGTTTTCATGAGCTGTAAGCCATAATCATCACAATTATGACAAATCAAGGCTTGAACTATCTCTCTGCATGTAATGAGTCTATCTCATATATTAGTTTCACCTTTTAAATTGCATTATTGAAATAAATGAATTTTTGCATGATATTCTAATTTTTTGAGTTTCACCTGTATATCTGAGCACCTGTATAGATTATCTTGATTTACCTGAGCATTTAAGCTACACTGAATTTAAGAATAAAAAAGGAGGGATTTGTTTTACTCAGAAACTGATTTCTGAGCATGACAACCTAGATTGTACTTGAAAGTTCACAAGCATGTTACAGAGACAATATTTCCATCTTTTCAGATATTTCTCAATCAATTGGTTCTAAGATTATATATTACCTTGAATCTGATAATTTGTTGACAAGCATAACTAATAACTATGGATAAGGCCAGGCACTGAGAATTACCTAAGAATATCTTAGTGAGCAATTTGAAAAAAAATGGTACATATTCTGCTTCATTCTGTCTCTCTTGCTCATTTAATTAGCTACTTCTGAAATTTCTTCTAGTCTTAGTAAAATAAACAATATGGAAATGGAGGAATTCAGAAAAAGGAAGAGCATTCTTTTAACATCTATTTCCACAGGGCAATATAAATTGCATGAAGTGTTTAAATTAGTTGAAGCATTAGAAGTTACTCAGATGAGTAAATGGATGTAGCAATAAAACTACAATAAATGATTGCAATGATAGGGTGTATAATAATACAAGCATTTTAACAAATATTACATAAGTATATTACAAAGTATTACATAAGTAAAGACAGCATCATTTTGATTCTTTTTGATATGCCATCTTGACTCATTATTACCATTACATTCATTATGGGAAATCATGTGTTAAAACATAGTTACAGTTGCCCATAATGACTGTAATGGTATTATTTGGGATTATTACAAGCTTGAACTTCAGGATTTTATGTAATAATGGAAGATTTCATGAAAAACAGCATATACAGAATTTCTAACTTTTTATTTTATTAATTATAATTGCTTAATCCAGGCACACATTCATACTCAAAGAATGTGGTACAATAATGGTCAGGTAGTGAATGGGATCTTGAAGAAGACAAAACAATTGGGAGATGGTTTCATGCCTATGTGGTTTTCAAGAAGTCTCCTGTTAAAATAAGAGGACAACAAGTCTCTATATACAACACCTAAAGCATCATTTCCTTCAAGTTTATTGCTTTTGCTTGCTCTGGCTGGATTATCCAAGACTTTCTGCTTGGTAGTCACATTGATTCCATGGACTTATTTCAACTGATAACAACATTCTTTCCACTTGGAGTTATTCTCAGTCACTTTTCTTATTTCTGATTTTGTCACATGGTACCACTTTTGTTCTTTACAACATAATCAATATCAGTTCCAGATAATAATCAATTCTAGATTTGAAATTATTATAACACATACATTGTATTTTTCTCTTATATAAAAATGAGAGTAATACTCAATAATTTTTAGTTGAATCCATGCCTATATTAGTTGCCTTGAGTTAAATGAGGTTTTAATTTAAAACAAGTGAAGTAGTAGTGTTAGCCTTTTTTAAATGTGAACATTGATGTTTTCCTTATAAATAAATCTGAGCACTTCATTTTTCCTCCTGATAATGACTTAACTTAATCTCCTCAACACTGGAAAGAAAAAGATAAGTCACACCAATATTTATCCTTACATTTTGTCATGGCTCTTATGACTGGTGGAAATTGTTTCTGTTTTAAAGAAAATATGTTTCATATACAGGGTATACCAAAAATAATATTCTTGATTTATGAAAGTATATACTGAAATTTTCTGCATCTTTGTGTTTGCCTGAATAATCCTAGTTTATCCTAGTTTATCCTAGTTAAAGCAATATGTTTATTCTTTACCACAGATCTTGCTTAATCAAATCAAATATTTCTTTTATTTTCCCTATGTAATTATTTTATTTCTCATTGCTTTGGTCCCAACACTCCCTGCCCAACAAAGAAATAACTATACACTAGAAAGTAATGTTGCCTTTATTTTGCCTTCCTTTTCATGTGATATAAATTTACAAAGTTAGTACTTTCATTATGCTTCATATCAATGAACAACAGGCAATCCCCATTTCTTTCAATAAGAATCATAAATACTGTCAGTTGATAAAGATTTTGTCAGTTTCTAGCAATTGGGATGGACAGATAATTGAACGTTATGTTGAACAATGACTAAAATTAAAGAGTCTGTTAGTTACAGTGGTTCAGGCACCAGACTTCAAGCTAGGAAAACATGAATTCTCATCCTACCAAAGGCATGAAGCCATTCAAATGTCCTTGGGTCAGTCATTCTTTCTGCATCCTTGGAAGAAGGCAATGGCAAACCATTTCAAATCATGTTGCCAAGAAAACCGCAGGGCCTTAGTAATTATAAATTAACACTGACTCAAAGTTATACATACACATACAGAGAGAGAGAGAGAGAAATACATGGTGCATGAAAATATTTCAATAGTAACTTAATACTCTTAGTACACACATTGTTCACAAATATTCCTAAGATTATAGCCAAAGACTGATTTCTACTTAGTATTACAGGGTGTCAGTATTTGGAAGTATATTCCATACTCTCATAGTTTACATTTAGATCTAACGAAAAAAACTATCCATAATTTTTAAAGTTTTCCCCAATTATTGATATATCCAGTTCTGTTGGAAATCATGGTAAAGATTTAATACTGTGTAGAGCAGGGGTGTCAAACTTGCGGCCTGTGGGCCAGATGCATCATGTGGCCATGCTCACCCATTTTAGTGAAGGAGAAAAAAGTTGCAATATGTCACATGATGACAACAAGATGCAAGTTTGACACCCCTGGTGTAGAAGGAGGAGGAGAGATAACTCTTAAATATTGTCAAAGATGATCCCAATTACAATGGCATTTTTTCTGCTTTCTCTAAGGGTGGGACATAAAATAGCCATTGGATTACCAAAGAATGGTTAGAGATTAAGCATTTTTGATGGTGCAAATCATAGCAAATGAAATAAATACTGGGTGGCAGGGAACTATAATGAATTGATAGTTCAAACCAACTCTGGGCTGCCATCTGCTGGGAATGCTTTAATTCTGGATTTTTTGCACCAAAAAAAGAAAAAAGAAAGAAAAAAGATTGGTCTATCTGTTCTAGAAACTTCTCTCAAACTCTATGATTTCAGGTAATCATTTATGCGATTTTGGGACATACTTAGCATTAAAGAGATTATAATGCTACTTCAATAAACCATGTGAAAGCAGGCAAACTATGAGGGACAGTATATTGATTGAAGTACTGAATTGGAACTTAGAGGATCCAGATTTTATTTTTATTAAGCCAGGTGAAGCATCTGAGATTTATTTGCAATAATAAAATGAAGAGAGTGTGTGTGTGAGAGAGGTAAATCTATATGGTGATTTTAACTTTTTCTATAAAAGTGTACATACAATAAATAATGCGATGGTCACTTTCCCTGTTTGGACTTGATTGTTATCTAACCTACTTCATTTCAATCCTATGGACAAGGTTTCTGATTTCAAATTGTGGGATTATTTTGGGATATCTGATGATCACTTCCTTTATGTCCATGTTCATTGATTTCAAGTAGCATTTCAGACCTGTTCATCCCCCCCTCTTTTCCCCTCCAGCCATTTTGTTTTCTCCTAATTATTCTATCATCCCAACAGAGTAGGAGAAAGGGGGGGGGGGAGAGGGAGATTGGTATGCAGTATTTTACATCTGGGAAGAATCAGCCTCTGGCACCATCATGAAATCTCATCTCGACACTGCTCCACCCCATCTCCTGGAGCATTTAAACGGTAGACTTCTTTCCTACTACAAACTCCAGCACAAGCCTGCAGTTCTTTCACATCTGCCAGATACTTTCCAAGCACGTCTGTCAACCTGACCGCTGTAATATACACGCAATCTCAGTGCATGCTCTCACAATCTGCATTTGCATTAATGCGTTTGCCTTCAGCTCCTGTGAACTTCTTCTCTTGTTCCTTTTTTCCTCGCCCGCTCCCTCCGTCGTCGTCCCCCCCCCCCACCGGCCCCACTTTTGGCATTAGGATCTGATCCCTTCGGAAGAACCGGAGCTTTCTCTCAGCTCCACGTCGGACTCAAAAGCGAGAGAAAAAGCTGAACCTCTCTCCTTTTTTCCCCTATTCCTGAATAATCCGTTTCAAGCGAGAAGAGAGGGTTGCCGCCTTACACGCTGGAAAAAGATACGGAACACCCTTAAGCAGCAGCAACGCCGCCGCCGCCGCCAGAAGCTTTCGAGGGCAAAGAGGCGGAAGAATCAGTCTTCTTTCTTCCCATTTCTTCTCCGCTCTTGCCATTTGTAAAGGCTGGTCCAGCTCTTTCTAAAAACGTGCATCTGCGTTCGCGGAGGGATACTTTGCATCCTTTCATGTGTGTAGCGGGTCTGTTTTTGCTACTGCTACTGGCACCGTTGCCTGCCCGCCTGCCTGATATAGCCAAGCGGCGAGAGGCGCTAGCCGTCAGTCGGTGAGCGGCGCTGCTCGGCTTTCCGGGCTGGGGTTGATGTGAGTGTATATGGCTCTGCGCGAGGGCGCGCGCGCTCTTGATTGAAGGGTAGACTTGTACGCGAAGAGGAGACGCAGGAGCAGGCAAAGCGGCGGCAAAGTAAGCCGCAAGAGCTGGCTTTTCCTAGGCTCAGCACCCTCGCTTAACTTGGGAACTGTCCACCAGTGTGAGCTCCTGAAAAAATGAACCTGCCGGTGCTCTACCTGTTCGGATTGTTTCTCAGTAGCGGGCAAGGTAGGAGTGCCGTTTCTTCTAACCGTGGTTTATTTATCGTCCAAACCTCTCTTCGGCCCCCCCCCCCCCAATCGTTACAATGCAAATCAAAGATTAGCATCTTTGCCACCTCTTTGCCACCCCGGCAAATTAAGGGTTGAAACCATTTTTTCCCTCAGACCAATTTGTTCCTGAAATCTATTTCCCAGAGGGGGGGGGAGGGGGGGAAGCTGTTACATTTTGTTGTTGTTCTTCTTGAAACGAGAATGAGCAAAAAAAAAAAAATGTTAATTCCAGTTTCTTGGGGGTTATCTCTTCCAGTCTTCTTATATGGACAATGATTGTCCTTCCTTCTTCACAACAGATTAAAAAAAAAAAAAGGCTTACAAAACATGAGTCTGAATGTGTTTCTTAATGTATTAATTAAAGTTATTTCTTGTTTTAAAATATTTAAAGGGCAGGATAGTTGTAATGAGGGAGAAATTTTGGAATTCTGCTATATGCAAAAAATCAATCATCGTCCTTTTGTGCCTCTGTAAAGGAAGCTTCCTTCTGAATTTCCTGTTATTTTTCTGGAGTGTTTTGTTGGGCACGACATATCTGCACATATATAGGTATGTACACAGCAGTTTTGTTGCAAGGCAGAGCGTAATATACACACAGCCATAAAGGAACGACAGTTGCAAGGAAGTAGTAGTTAAAAGCACAAGGGTTGCATTTATATTCCACTGGGGTTTTTTTTCCCCTCTATGCATTTTCCAACATTGTTTTTTTAAAAAAATGGGAAGATAATTATTTGGTGGTGTTTTGAAGATTATATTTGGATTCCACTAGTTTTGATTAGGGGAAGTAAGTGCTGAAGTGTGTTGATATGAGACACTAACAGAACCTCTTTGCACAAATGAATTGCAGTGCTTTGAACAGTTCAGACAAGTTTGTGATAGGGCAAAGACAGGACTAAATTGCTAAAAAAAATTCTTTTGTCTATTCTGTGAAAGGTTTAATGAATTTCATCATAACATATTTATGCTGAAGTTTATGGTTTAAGAAACAGACCAAAAGGAAGTGGGGGAGGAAAGGGGAACATATATAGTATCTGTGTGCCATATATTTTCTACTGTGCTCTTTTTAGTGAGATCATTTGTCCAGCAGGGGGTGATAGAATTCCACTGAAATACAGCATTTGTTAATTCTACTCTGTCTGGGCAAGTTGTTTTACACTGACAAGAGTATGAGTCTGTCTTTTATCATTCTTGAAGCACAGCTTGACATTCTGAATTGGGCTTCTTCAATTCTCATCTTCCCCTCCCCCTCCCCCCTGCAATACTTCAGAAACTGACTTCACACAAAGATATGCAAATTAGATGAACAAGCCATTTTCCTCCAAGGCTTCCCTTCCATCACACATATTAGAAATTACTCTCTGCAATCTAGAAAAAAAAATGTGCCTTTGCAAACTGTTGCACATTGCTAAACTAAATGTCCATTCACAGTAATCTTGTAAGTCATGAGATGGAATTGTTTCCTTCTGAAATAGTGATGAAACAAAGTGATCTATTTTTTATTATCTCTAAAGCAACTGAAATGTATAGCTCTAATAATTTTCAATGGAGCTATATAAAAGGGAAGAAAATAGACATGGCAAGAGATTAGTTATTGTATTTTTCCCTCTTGATTTTATAATATGGTTTTGCTTTTGTTTGTTTGTTTTTCAAATATTTTTTGGACTCAACAACAAATATATCTTACAATGCTTTGTTCAAATACCATGCATAGGTGTTAATTATTGAATATATTCATCAGTATTTTCTGAGAATTCAGAGTGGCTTGTGTATGATTCCTAGACCTTTGTAATTTCAGCAGCAGAACTAGATCATATATCTTTGGTCAAAAGCTGTCCTTCAGGTTGAATTGCATTTTGTATTGTGACAGTATGGAATGAAGAGGTTCCACAAGAAGCTGTATGCTGTTCATTTCTTAAGGTCTTTTCGGAGTGCAGTGCTTTGTGCAGTTCTTGTATTCATCATTTATAATAGCAATCATGCTGCATAAACTTGCCCTTGGCAATTGGGATCATTTGCCAAATAGGTAATTCACCCTTGACTTTGTAGACCCCGATAGAATATATTATTACTGGCCTCTACATGAAATAACCTTCTTAAATTTGCCTTTGTTCAGCGCAATCTATCTGATACATGCTTAAATGCTTTTCTACTGTGAGATATTCAAGAGGCTTAGTAGAGCATCTAATTATCTACCATAGATAATTAAAATGTTGGCAGCACAAATTGTAGATTTAAAAACATTTTCTTGACTACCTAAAGCCTAACAATAAAAGGGAGAGAAGTACTGTTTATTTACATAAATCAAAAGCATCCTGGTAGCATGAGGGTAGAAAGAACAAAGCTACACAAATTTGGAACAATTTCATTGAGCATTTTTTAATTTTTTTAAAAAAAATAATGGAAAACCATTTTAAATAACGCAAAACCATTTCTACACCTTCATCTAAAACAGAATGCTTTCTTTGTCAATATTTTGAAAGCAATGCGAGCATATGGGAGGCACAAATAAAATAGGCAGTAATCACTGGGGTCATTTGCTTTCAATATATAAATTGCCAAGGTCCAGGTTTTATGTTAGCAATATAGTTGCTGTGGATTTTATGAAGCATGGTGAAAGCTTATTTTTTCAGACACACTGTAAAGTTAGCCTAGCTGAAGGATAATGTATTTCTTTTTAAGCAGTCATGATAGTTTGAGTTTAGCAACTGGGTTTTCAAAATGACCAGAGTGAAAATTGACAAACTTAAGTGATCAGGAACACAATGTTCCTACCCTTAATTTTACTCAGATATGTAAAAAAAATGTTACTTTAATGGAATCGGCCTGATAAAATGCATCCAAAAAGATTTTTTTAAAGCAGGATTTTTTGTTCAGAATTTAGGTTATTGATTAATAGTATAAAAGTATTTAATTAAGTCTTTGTTTATCATCTCAAATTTTTTGCAAAATATATATTCAGAATGGAAAGTGATTAAGTTGTAATCCTACATATAATTCCTGATAATAAATCCACTAAATTTAAAGAATTATAATTCAATATACATATTGAACTAATAATCTCTATTTATCTATCATCTATCTATCTATCTATCTATCTATCTATCTATCTATCTATGTATCTATCTTCTATCTATCTAGATTGCTGATTTATAGAGAAGGCTTAAGATTTATCTAAATTTTAAGATTCTGATATTTTCTATTTATCATGCTTTTTACAATTGAAAGAATACATGATTTCTACACTGTGATAACATATATTGTGGATGTAGTCTGTTAGGTCTTGTTGGGCTCCGTATGCTCAGTTATGTTATTGAGGTAAACTTTTTTCCTATTACTTCAGTTTACATGAATACATAAATGTTTTCGGGAAATTCACTACCAATCAGTAACATGTCTTCAAAAGAGGCTCAGTGAGTGGCAAACTATAGTGGTATAATAAAATTTGGAAATAATTGAATGTCACTTGAAACTTCTTTCTTCCTTTGATATACATACATACATACATACATACATACATACATACATACATATATCACTTCAGATTGATTAATTACATAATACATATTTTTAAAAACAACAATGTGGCTTTTCCCTATATTTCCCATAAATTTACAATGCACCCCTGCCACTCAAAAAGAAAAGTAGAAGGAAAATTTATACTAATGATAAAAATTTGGAAAAGAATGTTACTGTATTTTTCCAGCACACCTTAAATTAAAAAATAATAATTAGAAGGATTAAGTATGATTTTTTTTCAATTCATTCAACAGCTTAAAAAAATTGTAAATTATATTTGTAAATCAGAGGGGCAAAAATGTAGGTCTTATTTTTAATAGAAGTCTGTGGAAAGATCATAAAAAGTTTTACTCAAGTAAAGTCTAACTCTTAGTAGCAGGACACTATAAAGATGGTCTTTCTCATGATTTTTTAAATTATTATTTCATGGTCTAATTGTCTCCCACCCAAATACTAATTAGATTCAATCCTGCTTTATTTCTTTGAGATCAGCCGAAGTAATTTCTTAAGTCATCACAGACTTCAACTAGGATTTTGCAGTTAATATGAATTATCCTGTTTGAGTGGAGAATGGAGAAAATGGAGAATGGAAAATGAGAAAAGATGCCTGGGTTTATCCAATAAAATGTCTTAAGTGTCATCTTTGCTGTCAAAAACTTTGAGCAAAAAGAATAAGAAGTTGGAAGATCACCTGGGAAAGGACAAAGGAGGAGAAACCGCTGGAAAAAAGAAGAAAGCAAGATGGTTGAAAAGATGGAAACTAGAAACAGTCAACATTTAGTTATTCAGTTTCTCATATAAACTGAAAGATTAGATTAGATTTGGATTATGCAATTAGTCTGCCTTATTCATTCTGATATTTGGAAATCATCAGTTAATTGTATCGATAAATTTGCTTCTTATGCTCTTCATTATCTTGAGCATTTTGAGCTCAGTTTCCACTGTTGAATCTGCACCCCAGTTTTCCCATAGCATTAACTGCAAAAGTAATGTTTGAGGCACTGTTAGTATTTTTATCAGTAATAAATATTTCATTCCATCCATCTGTAATTATTTGGGCATTTAACCATTGTTTCCAATTTCTTTATTTTTTTAATAAAACTCATATTCAGACAAGAATGTTGATACTTTTATTTTTATATTGACAGGAAAAGTTAGAGCTGCTGTTCTCTGGATACATACCTCAAATACTGTATACTATGGTTCAGAGTTGATACTACATAATTGGATGGCTATTATTATTATTAATAGTAGTAGTAGCAGCAGCAGAAGCTGCAGAAGCAGCAGAAGCATTTTTAGTTATAAAGAAATGGATCAGGAGGAGAGAGCTTCCACTCAGACTCTCTAAGCCAGGGGTCTCAAATTCATGTCGTCACAGCGGCGTCACATGATCTTTCAGGACCTTTTCCCCCTTTGCTAAACTGGGCCTGGGTGTGGCCAGCATGTGATCCATCTGGTCTGCAGGCCGGGAGTTTGACAGCCTACTCTAAGCTGTCATTAAGAAAGAAGAACCTGGTTAAAGCATTTCCTTCCTCCAGAAAAGTAGTGGTGGCAGCAGAAACTACTACATAATCCATAATCCAATGCAGAGTACATGTGTGGAAGAATCATATATGCTCTGGTTATAGTGTGCTAGTCCCTGTGTGGGCATCCACCATACAATTTAATAAAATAATATAGTTCCAGTGGAATTGGGGAAATAAAGGAAATTAATCAGTATTGTACCTTTCGACTTTTAAACATCTTAGCAGGATAAACACCTAGGATTGTTTATTTTAAAGTACAACTGTTATTTGTTGTAATAAATGACATTTAAAAAGGGAAGAAATATTAACACAACTCTGTATGAATTCTGAGTATAACCTTACCTATGCAGTGCCCCAAGCCAGCAATTTCATAGTTATGACTATGTATTTAGTTAATGTGATGCATCTTAGAAAAATATGATTTTTTTTACAGATATGCTTTTTTCACATTTTGAGAAAATTCTAAATAATTAAAATCCTGTATATTTTCAATTTGATGCCTATACAATTGTCAGTGTGTGAGAGACCTTTATTGTGAATGTATAGTTGTTTGTATTTGCAGTTTGATTATTCACTTCTTGCCCTGTGAACTTAAATACAATTTCAAGATTCTTACAATAACTTTACAAAAATCAGAACTTTGTAGAAATATTTATGTAATCTATTTCTTGTAAAACACATGTATAAATATAATTATTTTCAGAACTTTCTCTGAACATTGGTTTTAATTGTACTTAAATTACTCTATTAATCTTACTACTATGTCAGTCTGAATTTGTGAAGTAGTCTAAACATCTGCTGCAGGTCTTGGCAAAAACCATACACATTTTTCTCAGAAAATATATTTAATCTTAAATACTGGCAGCTATCAAAGATTGATGTTATATGTAATGCCTTTTACCGAATAAAATGACAAACCATTATAAGATACAAGATTAGGAGAACTTAACATTTCAATGTGGCAGAAACCAGTATAGTGTAACGTAGTGGTTAAAGTATTGGATTAGGACCAGATAGAATCAGGTTCTATAGGATCTTACTGCACGACTTTGGGCCAGTCATTCTCTCTATGTCATACCTAATTCACAGTGTTGTTATTGTAGAGAAAATATGAATAAGCAATATGTATATTACCTTAAGCTCTTGGATGAAAAGTGAAAACATGATATATGATTTAAAGACATAGTTACTGAGATACAGGTAGACCTTGACTTATGACCTTAGCAACCAGTAAATGTTACAATGGACCTCCTCAAAGCTACCTATGACCTGGTTTCAAGGTTATAGGTGGCCCCCTCTGTGATCTGTGATTTATGGCTGTTTGCATTTACATCCATTTGCAGCATCCCATGGTCACAGGATCTCATTTTTGAAATGTTTTTGCCAGAAACCAATGTTTACTTCTGGTTTCCAGCAAAAAATGGCAGTTGGGTTAGTTTAACAATGTCTGCATTTGCTTAATGACTGCTATGTTTGCTTAACAACTGCTGCAAAAAGATAATAGCATTGGGTACAGCCAGATGGTGACACACAGCCACCATTAATTATGATCATATTATAGTTGTAAGTTGTATGTTTCCATTGTGTTGACAAGATACTTTCATGGACTGGTCTTCTGAATGTTGTTCAGGTGATTTCAGTTATAAGAAAACTTTAATGTGGATATATCTCCAACTATAGTATAATATTCTTCAATCCAATGATTTCCCACAGCCTTTACAATATAGGTAATATATAACCTGTGACATGAAATTCTTTTATAATAATTTTCAAATCTCATTTCCAATTTCAGGATTTTTTCCCCTTAAGAAAATATTCAGTGATTCATTGTTTACTAACATAAGAACATAATATGTGATATCTTCCAAGATTACTGTTCTCACAACATATAATATTTCTTGAAAAAGAATGTCATGCCCTCTATACACATAATCACCAGATTAAAAGTTGCATAAAAGATTTCTGTTTACACTCCTTGCCCATGCAAAACATTTTTGTTGTTTGAAACTACCAGCCGTTCTAGGAGCCATTATATCATATGGTACATCCACATCTAACACTTTATTTAAATACTGTGTATCAGCACTTTATAACAAAACCTTCACTGAGAAGAAAAATCAGAATCAAATAGTAATACATAAATAATTCAAAATTAAACCCATGTATTTAAGAATCATATATTTCCCATCTCAAATATCTAGTGCTTCTTCAGACAGTATTTTAGCAATCTACTTTTCTTCATTTATCTTATACTGCCCAAATACCACATTGACTTTTTAAAAAAGTGTTTTCCCACAAATAAATTGCTTGTAAATTGAAGCCAGTGTTCTATTATATTCAAAGAGAAGAAAATAAAACAGTTGCTAAAGTAGAGAGTTAAAATGGCTACAGTTGTCACTGGTATGAAAGCTTTTCAAGATTAATGTGGAAATGGATATTGCTTGGTTTGAACTGAATCAATTTAATGCTGTCTATAATGATTAAATGGCACTTTCCCCTCTTTCTGTTTAGCTACTTTATCTTGCCCCATCTTTATCCAGTCAATATCCCCAAATAATTCCTTCCTTCCTTCCTTCCTTCCTTCCTTCCTTCCTTCCTTCCTTCCTTCCTTCCTTCCTTCCTTCCTTC
>JANHFM010003352.1:63771-76737 GCA_032468115.1 Grayia smithii | reverse complement strand
AAGAACGTGAATTGCCCCAAAACTTCTTGGTATTCTCAAAACATTCTAGGCAGCTCTGACTAACAAAATATGGGGGGCCAAAGAGAATATAAGATCTTTAGACAAACTTGTTAGATACTGTTACATGAATAATTATATTCCTGGCTATACAATTTTCACTGCTATGTCCTTCAGAACCTTCAGAGTGTCATCCTAATTCACACACACACACATACAAAAATCAAAGCAATTTGCTCTACTGCACTTTTGGGAATATAGAAACTTTGAGCAAAAATGCCAGTTGTTATGCAAAGCAAATTGCAAAGCACTATTATACAGAAATAATAAGACAAAATGTCTCAGTTACTGAATAAAACCTCTTTTCCAATCCCTATCTTCATTTAGTGAGATGAAGTTCTGTAACTTCTAAAACTGAAGACCAACTGGAACCTATCTAGATTGTTGACAAGTGTACTTTAATTGATGTGTACACAGCTCTTTGTTTCCAGATGGGTGCTTTTAAATATAAATATAATCTATTAATTTTCTATTTTTCCACTGCAGTTTTGTTGATACAGTATATAGGCTGATGTGTGTGTGTGTATGTGTGTATGTGTGTGCGTGTGTGTGTGTGTGTGAGAGAGAGAGAGAGAGAGAGCATGCATGAGGTAGAATAAGAGAACAAGAAAGAGAGTTAGATAAAAAGGAACTGCAAAATATGATTTGAATAATATAATACTGACCAAATTACAATTATTCTGTATTCTGGAATGATTTGCATTTCTTATGCAATTTGTGCTGGTCTAGTGAATTCTTTTAGTTTTGAGACATAGAACAAAAAACATACCACATGACATTTTTCATAGCATAGTTTCACAACTATTTTGAAATACCTTTGTCTGCTTCAAATGCAATTGTATCTGTTTTTATGATTTGCAGGTTAGAATAACTTGTTTTCAAAGGCAGGTTTTACTTTTTGTGCTACTTTCCATTTAATTTTATCATTCATCTCTGATATTTCATTTTCTTTAGATAAACCATAGATATTAAGTGCATTTATTGTGGCATATTTTATAATTAAAAATTGATTAAGCACTCGCACAGTGCTATGTGTGCTTCCATCAGTCGTCCTTTATGGCAAGTATAAAAGGATACCATTCATGGAAAGACTCTGTCCCTGCGGCTCAAGAAAGGTGAAGACTGTGGGTCACATGCTCCTTAGATGGTCCTTTTATATGGAGATTAGGAAAAAATATATTCTGCCAATAACTGTTAGGTATCCTGGCCATTTTGACACTTCAGTGGCTGCTTAAGGATGAACAGTCCAAAACTAGAGTACAGTGGCTAGATTCTGTGCAGCAGCACTGAGAATTCATCATAAACATGTTTCTTTTCCACCATAGCGATGTTATATAACAATTGTGGCAAAGCATTTGCACTGCTTAGTCATTTCCCTTTTAGCGTTGAACCTACAACGGGACACACAGTTTAGGGATTGCAACTATTGTATAGTCAGACCATGTATAATTGACACTGGATTTTATTATAGATTTTAGTTGATATTTATTATTTTATACTAGATTTTTTAAGTGTATATATACTGAGTGCTTTTATTTGTTCTGGTCTCTGGTCTAAGATTGTAATAATAAATTGTTGTTGTTGTTGTTGCCATTCATTGAGCCCCACATGGCTGGTCTTTACCAGCCAGGTCTTTACATTTTTTTGAGAGGCCAGGAGAGTCCCCTCAAGTCTGTGTTGTGGCCCAGCAGTGGCCAGCAGACAGTGAGATGGTTGGGGAGGAACATGGGCCAGTCCTGGAATATGGGGAAGGCTCGGATGAGGGCTCTGAGTCAGAGGCAGTGGGGGGGGGGCAAGGCCATCTGGTAGTTCTTTGTTGCCTCCGGAGTCTTCAGAGTCTGACATCAGCGAGGCAGAAGAACAACAGGAGCCTGTTCCCAGTGTGTGCATGCGCAGAGCTGCCAGAAGGCAGGAACAATTAAGAAAACAGGGCCGACTTGGGAGTAAGGCTTGGAGATGATTGGCCCCTCCCATAAGACATAAAAGAGAAGCAAATGGGACGTGAGCTTTTTCAGGAAGCAATTAGTTCATCTGGTCAGTAAAAGCTTTGTAAAAGTTCTGTTTGATTCTGTGCCCTGCATGTGACAATTAGTTCTCTGGCAGCATTCCAAGGGAGATAAGGTGGGTGATTGTAAAGGTTCCCCTGAAAGACTGTTTGAGAAGCCTTTTGGACTGGGAATGACGATAATTCACAGCCATATGAATTAAAGAGGTTTGCCGGGACTAAGGTTGTGCTGTATACTTTCTAAGTATACAGAAGCCTAGGTCAGAACACTCTGAAAGTCCTGGACTTCACCAGTCAAATTTCTTTAATTGATGGGATTCATAACTTACTTTTACTGCCTGGTGGTAATGTGATGGGGGTTAGATGGGTCCTCAGGTACTCTAGTCCCATGCCAACCCTGAGGTGGACTCCATCAGATCAGACAGGAAGGTTGCTACAGTAGGAAGGTTGCTACCATAGCAACAATCCTGCAAAGCTAACTTCAGAAACAGGGTCTTAGAATCCACTACTTGTGGAGCTGTACCTTTGAAGGCTATCTGTGATTCTTGGATAATAACTACTACCCTTTCTCCACTGTTGTGGGGTTGCCATACCCTAAACCTTGCTAAACAAATTTGAGAGAGGGATCCCTTTCCCCTTTTAGGGTCCACCCTGGTCTTAGTAATATGTGTCAAGTCAACCTGCTCCTCTACAATAAGATTACAAAAGAGTGGAACTTTGGTATTAAGTAGCAACAGCCAAAAGCCCAAGTCTCTGTTAGTCTGCTGTTCAGGGCCTTGGCCTGACTGCAGAGGGCCAAAACATATTTTAATTACCCTAAGGGTCTTCCACAAGTGTGTCCCACTTTTCAATTCCCATCAAAATATCCCTTATCTCTCAGTGTTGTATGTGTGCATTCTTTTATTCTCACCCATTTTACAACATTTTCAACGAAGTTTTAAGACCATTCTCCTGAATATACATTTTACATGAATGTAAAATCAGAAGAAAAAGAAAATCGGCTGTATTAATGTTGCCTTAAAATACCAAGAAATATTCTTAATGTACTTAACATTCTTTTAGGCCATTAATTTATTATTGCAAACCATTAATTTATTAATAAGGAATAAATCTAATTCTTTATTCAAGAATTTTTGCAAACAATTAATATCCACTTCAGTGATTATATTAACAAGTATGTCATGTGGAAAAAGTTTGAAAATATACTGTTTCAACATCTTTCATGTGACATTAATGAAAGAAATACAAGCTTTGAACTGAAGCTAATGCCCTTTTAGAGTGCCTTCTGAAATGGACGTTTTGGCTAAAGAATCCAACTCTAATAGCTATCAAATTTAATAAGCTATATCTTATAAATCTTATTTGTTTCCAGGATCTACTGCAGCCCTATTAAATATTAAAGAGAAAGATTATTGATCAAACAATTACTCTAGATCAAATCTGTCCCCAATAATGTCATTTAAATAAGATCCATCTCCATAAATGTCCACAGATTGCATAGATTTCAACAAAGTAAAAGCATTCATGAACACTTTGTTTCTGTATCATGATGTATAGACTTCTACCATGTGTTCGTCACAGGTAAAAAATTCAACCTTCAGATGTTTCTATGTATATTCAAGTAACATTTAGTTGATATATTTTCTTTTAATATAAAGTGTGTCCTTAAAGTGAAAAACAACTTTTAAGTTAAAAAAAAAACCCCTTAGTTTTAAAGGTTCATGACCAAAGTACATGACCAAAAATTCTACATATGTACATATGTTAATGTATTGTGAAGGTGCCTGTTTGATTAGTAACAATGATTTCATTGGTATCAAAAAGCAAAAACTCTGAAAAAGTTTGCAGTGTATTTTCAAAGGTAGGGTATTGGGTATGAGGGAAGGGGAATCCAGAGAATACTAGTGTGTCCTTTGCCACTCTTTTGATTTTCATAAAGGAAAAAAATAATAATGGGGGGGGGGGAGTTTTCCTGAACCAAATTATGGACTGCATCAAAATGTTTCTGCTTGCATTTATCTATTTATTTTTCATTTTTTCACACCAAAAATGTATGGCTAAAATGTAACTGCTGTAACTTCTTTATGCTTCTAAAACATTTTACAATCAATACATAAAGTCAGCAATCCATTCAAAAATTTAGTCGCCAGGTTCAGTAGTGTTCAATCCTCCTTAATATTACAATTACATAACTTTATATTTTAATAAAAATATACAGAAGTTTATAATTTATCTATAGGTGATGGGATGACTTGTGAGTTTAGCCTTGAGAAAAATGTTTAAAAACTACTACTGTATCGTTTATTTTCTCTTGGGGTTCATTCATGTTTTAAAATCTGATTTGATGGTTCCTCTAATTTTATTAATGTTGTTGATAAATTATTAATAATAGCCAATTTTATATTGCAATTCTGTCATGACACAGACTGCTTGGTTTCAGAACCAAAGGATACCAGAATCAAATAGCAAGCATCTGTCCATCTTTTAAAAAAGAACATTTTTTGCTGCTTTGAGCCCAAACATTTGTATTTATTTGTCTGAATTACTTATGTTACTAACCCTAACCCTAACCCTGTTTCCCCTAAAATAAGACCTATCATGAAAATAAGACCTAGCATTATTTTATGCATACACTAATATAAGCCCTACCTCCAAAATGAGTCTTAGTTAAGAGCCTGCACATCCAGTTAGCCACCCATTCCATCTGTTTGCTTGTGGTGCCACAACCATGAGGCACAGTGGTGATGGAGCTTCCCCACGCACTCTGTACAGGGTTACTTCAGCCCTCCCCCCCAAGCCAGGTCATCCATGCCCCAACACCTGCCTTATGGCGGCAGCACCAGCAGCCATGTGCAGCAGGAGCCCATGTGGCTGTTGGCCCACATCTTCTGCTTGTTCATGGCCACAATGGAGCAGGAAGCTGAGTGGTGTGAGTAGAGGTAGGTGTTGGAGCATGGATAGCCTGGCTGCAGGGACCTTGAGGTAAACTGGTTAAGCAGGGCACATGGGACAGCTCCCATACACACCTCACAGCGGCACTGGTACACCACACAGCCGCCGCCCCAGCAGCCTCCTGCCCTGCATTGAGCAAGCAGAAGAAGTAGACCTCCTATACATGGAAACAAATAAGATATCCACTGAAAACAAGCTATAGTGTTTATTTTGGGGCCCAAAAGAAAATATTCTTTTGGGCCCCAAAATATTGGGCTTATTTTTGGGGAAACTTGGGTAGTGGCCACTGTTGCAGGACATACCTGTACTACGTAGTGGCATTCTGAAACATCAGATGTGATCACATATAATATGATAATCCATATTTAGTCTTTCTCATCCTCTTGTCTTTCAAATATATTGAGACTATAATACCCAGATTTTTTTTTATGTATTGCAGCTCAATTGCATCTATAATTTGGTAAACACTTATATCAAGAAATCATCAGAAAAAACACTTGACAGTTAATTAATTGATCTCATACTACATTGTTGTTTATTCAGCACAGGAATAGAAATTCCTCAGTTGCCATTTTCCTTTCTTTCTTGTTTTAAATTGTCTGTTTTCTGTTGATTCTTATGTGAGTAGCTCCCAAATATATAATGCTGAAAACATTCCAAATAAAATGAGTCAAAATATGGATGTTATTTTATTACATAGTTCAGGGTTTTATTTCCACTAAATGAATGCTTACAAACAAGAAGGGGATATTGATTATCAATAGAACAAAGCATTTTTGCTGTATCATGAAGAATGAGAATTTGGTTTTAGCAAATTAAGAGATTTGGGTCATACTCAAACAGATAACAACAGCTTTCCTGCATTCTCTGTATGTTTTCCCCACACATCATGTAAAACAGTTTAGACAATAAAGACAAGGAAAGAGAAAAAACACAAGTATTTCACTGCCAAATGTTTGCTTGTGTCAGTAGTCTATTTTACCTAGGGGGGGGGGGGCTTTTATATAAAAACAATTGTTATCCAACTAGAAAAAAAGAAAGAAACAAGAGTCATTATTTTTGTAAGGGGAACTATAAGCAGAGGTGTTAATTTTACATATAGTGAGGCAAGAATTATGAATAAGCCTGATAAAAAATAGAAATATCAGTTATCCATGAGAGAAAAATAATCCAAAAAGTAAAGAAGAAATATATTCATTAGACACTTTAGCTTTATTAAATTGTGTAAACATTTGCTTTTTGAAAGCCTCTCATAATCAATTTGCCTTTTATGATATTTGGAAAATGTTGAATTTTAGTATTCTAGAGTACAATATTGGATTTTGATATTCCAAAGTAAAATTCCATCCAGGAAAAAGAGAACATTGCATCATATTATTGGATCTATTACATAAGAATCCATTTTCTACATTTGTTAAATGATCCTATCCAGTTTGGCTTTCTCTGTTTTGTTCTTTAGATGTTACCTCCTAACCATGATGACAACAACAAAATGTGCATCATGATGTCACATATAAGCAATGCCCCTTAGCACTGAAGTATATAATGGGCAGAGTTTATATTGCAACATGCTAATTGTTCCCTCTGAAGATGCTTATCATAGCTCTTATAAGAATCAGGATTAATTTTCGTTCTGGATAGAAACTAATCAAGGAGAGAAGCAACTTAAAACTAAGAAGAAATTTCCTAACAGTAAAAACAATTAACCAGTGGAATGGCTTGCCTTTAGAAGTTGTGGATGCTCCATTACTGGAGGTTTTTCGAAAGAGATTATCTGGAGTAGTATAGGAACTCCTGCTTCAGCAGTCATTTGAACTAGAAGACCTCCAAAGAACCTTCTAACTCTGTTATTCTGTTACTTAAGTTCTTTATAACTCATCTAGGACTGAGACAGTATTGAATGTAACAATTAAAATCTACCTTGTTTCTTCTTGAACAATTTCTTGATTTTCTCCCACGAGTATGGGAAGAGTCCTTGTTGTGACATTTGAGCATTTTTCTTTATCAAGTTTATCCCAGTTAGTGAATTTAAGGCTTCTCTCTTTATTACCAGAATAAATAAATGTCTGACTGATTCAGATGTTGCTCTAAGATACCCACATTTTTTCTATTTTTTTCTCTTTCACCAGATTGTCTAAAGAATTATTAAAACTCAAACACTTTCAATAGTTCTTCAAAGTTTAATTTGCTTTTATCTAAATGAGATGGTGTCTCATGATAACTGGCAGCCAAGCCATGATCAAAACCAGGACAAATGTACCCAGAGACTTATTGAAACAAATGCAATATTATTATATGGCTATAGTGTCCATCAACTTCCAGCATGTGGCAGCTGCTACAAAGGAAACCCCATGTAAATCTACAATAGTAATGTCACCTGGTTGCCAGGCAGACTTTATTATACATTTAATGTCCCAGATTACCTTCTGTCTCATTTTATATATAAAATTATAACAGCAACATAAGAATTGCCCCAGAATGCCATCTCTTGAACCTTAATAGCTTATTGCCCCTTTTATGTAATGTCTACATGAATCATCTGGGGATCCAATGGCTCACAGCCAGGGGCAGCTAAAAATGCTGCTGGCAGAAATTATCAGCATGTTTTAGGACCTGCATCATAGCTGCATCATAATTAAAAGCTTATAATTGGTCAGAACTCTACTTGCTCTATCAAAAACTGCTGTCTGTACAGTTCGTAATTTATGACTTAACATAGTTATAGCAAAAGTTTTGCCCCTTGGGCAGAAAAAGTAACTTTGTAGTACCCAGATGTACAACAGAGGGTATATGGTCTATTTATTTTTATGTTTATGAGGCATTTTATATCCCCATATTTTTTTGAAGTGCAGAACAATTTAATATTCAGGTTTAGCACTTTGATTTGAAAATGCCACAACATTTTCAAGAACTCAAAGACAGGGAGAGAGAAAAACAAATTGTATTTCCATACTTCATCATCTTATCAGAAGTTACCTGAGTTGCCCTATTTTTCTGGAGTTCTCTACAGCAGGGTATTCTGCAACCCTTTAAATTGGCTCTCATCTATCAATTACTGTTCATCTGCTCCTGATCTTTACTGAATTATTCCTCTCTCTTCTCCAGAACTTTTCCCATCAGCAAATGGAGAGAATAAAATAAAATGATAGAGATTAAAAGTGTAACAGATATTTATTAAATAATTAAATAAATTACATAATTATATAATTTAGTAATATTAAATACACTAATAACACTTGACTGTCCTTCAGAAATCTTTGTATAGGCAAATGGGAATCTTAATGTTTCACATACTCTGCAATTATATTGAGTTAATAATGTTTGTGAACTGACAGAATCTTTTCTTTTCCTAATAGATTTGTTGTTATATTATGTGTATTACAAATATAAGTAACACTTATTTTGCATTCAACTAAGCAATGTATGACAAATTAACACAGCATCATTATCAAACTGGAAATGCCTGCAGTATCCAGCTCTCTCAGTATGTTTGGCAAATATAATCATAGTCTCTCAGAAAATTTGGAGAAACTGAGCTTTGGCCACCTTACGATGCAGCAAAGATTTTCTCAGCTCCTTCCTGAACCTTTACTTTAAATCAGGGGAGTACTTGGTGGATGAAAAAATTAAATTAGATTCTATTGAAGTAAATATAGACTTTATTATCTAGAAATCTTACAGATTTTTCTATTTTCTTTCACTGAATATAGGAATCATTTTCTAAATGTACTACCTTGTATTTGCATCTCAACACATTTCTTTGTTATTATCAGTGCTTCTTTTTCTTATTTTCCCTTTATTAATTTTATTCTTTTCAAATACATAAAAACAGGGGGGAAACAGATAAAAGTAACTTTATCAATAATGCTTATGATTTTGTGGCAAGAAAATAAGCTTTCCTGTGACCAGTCAAAGCTGAGTTCTCAGCACGCTGTTCAACAGTTTCAGCAGTAACTCCAGGAGTACAAGAATGAATATGCCACAGGAAACGTCACTTCAAACAAGCACACTTGGCAAGGCACATTGACCCTTTAAAGAATGTCTTCACCTTTTTTATTTATCCCATTATAATACCTTTTCTTACCAATATGGAAAGAAAAAAAGAAAAAAAAAACCTCTTGCCATTTATGAAATAAATTGAACCCTGATAAAGTATTTTCATTCATTAGCATAATTAACAGTTTGTATTATTCTTTATAACCCTTTTTTAATGATGTCCATTCCAGGTGGGTCTCTTAAGTGATCAGCTACAAATCATCTCCAACTTTCTAAATGTCTCTTTTCATAGCTGTTTTGTAAAAAGATACATGCTATTAAGCTGTGATGAAATGCATAGGTTGTCCTCTGTTAACAATTAATTAATTAATTAATTAATTGGTTGAACAAAGGGTTGGACTAGAAGATTGCCAAGCTCCCTTCCAACTCTGATATTCCATGTTCTATGTTCGGTGTTTAATGCAACGAGACCAGCAATTCTGTCAAAAAGCTATAAAAAGGGGCATTCATGCCACCTATCCTATCTGTAATTCAGCATTAGTGTAACGTTAAACAGTCACCAAATGAGTGTTTGCCAAGCTCATTCCTGCTAGGCATCAAACAATGTAGACATGCACATAAGTGTAGGAATTTATGCAGTGTCTTTTAGAGCAGAGCAGTTGACTCAGGTGCTTGAAGCCCATGAGTGAAATAGTGAAAAAGGTTGATGAGCAAATTGGATTTTTTTTGGGATACATCTGGAATCTCTAACTACAATGCCTGATTTTATTTGAAATTAGTGAAAATAATAAAGGAAGGCTTCCAATTATGAGTCATTTCATAATTTCATTTCACTGCATTAATGTACAAAGTGGTTTGCTTGTTTCCAGCTTAGTTTATTGTATGGGCTTCTACTGTAATTTGTAACCAATGGTTTATGACTTAAATCAATATGTGAACCCAGATAATTCTGACCCAAATAATCATTATAACATAGACAATGAATTCTACTACTCTATCCAATGCATTTGCAAGCTATTCCCAACTAATGCATTTGCAAGCCATTCCCAATGCTAAATTCAAATAACATTTTACCCACTTTATCTTCACTATATGCAATTTAAAGAGCATTTGGCATGCAAATTTGTCCAAATAGAGTTTATAAAACACTTAGGTAACCAAAGGCTAATCAGTTAGTTCACTGCCTGCCTGAATCCTTCTGGAACTTTTAATAAAAAAATCATGCCACCTATCCTGTTCTTGGCTTCTTTTTAGGAAGGCAACCATTTCCATCTTAGGGCTTCTATCTAGAAATCATCCTGTACTGAAATACTGCAAATGCAACTTCTCAAGATGTTTTTCAGTTCTACTTTCAACTAGTATTTTCTGTTGCTGTTCACATTGCCTGCTGTGCTCTACTGTCTTTTAAACCAACTGCTGCACCTTAATTGGCTGTTTCACAGAGGTCGGAATGCCCTTTCACCATATTCTCCCTGTTTTTTCCCCTGAAGAACACCTGCTACAGACTCTCTAACAGCAGGTCTGCTTATGTGAAGAACAACCTTGCTTTGGAAGCCAGCAGGATGATTTTTTAATTTTATTTTTTGTTTTGTCTTAATTACTATTTTACTTTCCTTGGGCTTTCTATTTTTCTTCTGCCTTTTTTTCTCTTTTAAACCAAATCTACCAGTGTACCATCTCATTTTTTCCCCAGTCATTTGATGCACGTTAGTTACCTTATTGCTACAATGCTACTGGCAAATTTAAAGGAATAGTTTGTGTCGGCCATAAATCATACACCATAAGTTCATGAGATATTTTATGAAAAAAATGCTAAAATTTGAGAGAGAGAGAGAGAGAGAGAGAGAGAGAGAGAGAGAGAGAAAGACAGGCAGGCAGGCAGGCAGGCAGGCAGGCAGGCAGGCAGACAGACAGATAGACAGACAGACATGTAATATTGGTATCTGTTGGGTACTAATATTGAGGGCCAGTCAAGAGCCTATGAAGCAGAACTCTGGAACAGCATTCCTTCAGAAACTAGTTGATTTCAATTATTGAGTTTTCATAAAGCAATTAAGACCTGACCTTTTCAACACCTTTTAGGATGTGATCAGTTTAATTGTCCTTGCTGCAGGAGAAAGATTTGATACTGCAGATACTGTTGTATATAAACTAACTATTCTTTGGTTATTGTGCATTTGTTATGCTATTTCATTGCTGTCTGTTTTAATAAGATTGTACTTGGGTCTGAAAGCTGTTCATAGTTTGTTTTGCAAGTAGAACAATATATAAACCAACTCAGTCAGTCATTCAATAAACCAGTAAAAATTGTTTCTACGGACTGCTATATACATTGATAAAAAGTGCACTGTGAGGCAGCCTGCACATAACAATCAAGAAAGTATGATTAAAACTGTTTTTTGAACAGCATGATTTTATCTTGGTGTATTTCAATATATAATTTAAAGCATAAGTCATTTACATTTATCTTTATACTTACATATAAAGCATATATTGCTAATATGATTAATAATATGATTAGTCATGTATGACTTTCTCTCTTCTTTTTCATTAAATCTTAAAGAGATTTGAGCATCAGGATATAAACTTCAATGTTAAAAGAATAATAGTTTCGTGTCATTTCACTGTAACACTTACTTCATTCATCAGAACAATCCATCACTTGTTGAACAAACCAGCTGGCTAAGCCATAAATTTTTAGAGGTTTACAAGCCAAAATTGTCAATTAACACATTGCATGAAATTGGAAGCCGTGAAACTACATATTAGTATAATGTAACATGTCAAACCAGTTATTAATATATAAGTACTTCAGCTGTCCATTCTTGCATTGATTCTTAAAGAGTCAGGGATTGAATCTAGGCACAAGTAGGTATATTCCATGAATTCTGAAATCTATTAAGCAATCTATGAACTCTAAGCAAGACCTTTATTTGTTAGAATGGAAGCACTAGATACATATATACAGATTATATCAAACAGAATTCTGTGACCAAATGTCCTGGTTTCAGTATGCTCAAGTTATTATGAATGGTGATAGTGTTAATTCAGGATTTAATTTGTGATAGAAATTTCATAGATATATTTTTCTTTGTTGAGAGCCTGTCTGATCTAGTGATTAAGGCAGCAGGCTAGTAACCAGGAGATTGTGTGTTCTGGTTCTTCCTTAGGCATAAAAGTCAGCTGGGTAACTTTGGGCCAATCAGTTTCTCTAAGCCTGTGATGTTAGGCTCGGGCAAAAATCTGGTCAGTCAATTCTTGTTGCAACCAATTAACCAAAAGGACGGGGAGAAGGAGAAGATTTTTCTCTTTCCAAATTGAAGTTGTAAGAGTCTGTTAAAAGCAGGTGCTTAACAACTTTATTGATTAAAAATTTTTTTTGTCATGCACTTCAGGGAAATGAATGGGAAATGTACACCATATTTCAGATGTTAGGTCCCAGGCAATTTAGAAAGTTAACAGGGTGGGAAGTGAGTCATTCTGTCCATGTGTAAGTCATTCTATAGACAAGAAATGGAAATCATTACTAATATGATTTACAAACTCACATAGCAGTCTCAAAAATCCAAGGAAACTATTTAAGGAAAATGCAACTATTTACCGGTAGTTAGCATAGATTAGTCAGCATTTAAGGTAGGCTGTATTAGATTATTATGAAATCTGATGTGATATAATAATCAAGTTTGATCAATTTGTCCTAAAGGACAACTACATCAACTTGTTCTTATGAAATATTTTGGAACAACAACTAAAAAGAAATATCCATGTAATGGGTCAAGAAACAATTTAGAAAATAAATTGCTATGCCATCATTCAAATGGTACCTCGTTTGCATTTGCATTGTAGCTTTGCCACAGTTTTGCTTAAAGCATTGTATATTGTGGACATAGTCACATTGAAAAAGCTTATGTCCTGCTTTATATATGGGGACTTTAAATGTGTAGCAGCAGATCTGG
>JANHFM010003352.1:49031-63671 GCA_032468115.1 Grayia smithii | reverse complement strand
TTTCGCTTCTCATCCAAGAAGCTTCTTCAGCTCTGACTGGATGGTGGGGAATGGAAGGATTTATACTCCTTGCAGACCGTTGGAAATTTGCATCCTTTTAGAGGGTCGTTGAAGCGCTTGGAGGTTTATCTGTGTCCTCGGGGACGCAATCACCCTAGTGTGATGGTGGATAAGCAAATCTGGCTTCCCCGTTGACTTTGCTTGACAGAAAGCCGCGAAAGGAGATCACGTGACCCTAGGACACTGCAACCGTCATAAATATGAATCTGTGGTCAGTTGCATCCAAATTTTAATCACGTGACCACGGGGGGGGGGAGGACGCTGCAACAATCACGTGAAAAAGTATCATAAGTCACTTTTTTTCAGTGCCGTTATAATTTCGAACGGTCACTAAAATGGAACAGTTGTAAATCAAGGACTACCTGTAGACCAGGGGTGGGTTCTACTTACCTTTACTACCAGGTCTCTTCATGCACGTGCTTTGTGCATGATCGGCACGCGCGTGCTTGCTTTGCTTGCACGCGCGTCAAACATGCGCTCCGCGCATGCGCACTATCCTTTTTTCGGGGAAAAACCTCGAAACAAGCGCTCTGCACATGCGCAGAGCAGAAAACCGTAAGTACAGGCGCGTGGAGGTGGGCCCAGGTCCCGCCCACTGAGAACCAGTTCGGTGATGTCACAATGTCACCGCTACCGGATTGTGCGAACCGGGCCGAACTGGGAGCAACCCACCACTGCTGTAGACGTAACCTAGGGGTCCGTATAGATCCACAACTGATTGCAAATTGATACAAAGCCCTCAGGCCCCCTATGTGTGAATTATCTTCCTACGTTTGTGATTTTCCTCATCTATTTATTTTTATTTTTATTTATTTATTTGTCAAGCATATATAAGATAACAGATCAAAGTATAAACATAGTTAGAATACATGAAAAGAGTAAGAGTAAAAACGAATATTTGGATGGGGACGGTAGGCACGCAGGTGCTCTTATGCACGTCCCTTACAGGCCTCTTAGGAATGGGGTGAGGTCTACAGTAGACAGTCTAAGGTTAAAGTTTTGGGGATTTGGGGAAGAAACTACAGAGTCAGGTAGTGCATTCCAGGCGTTGATGGAAGAAGCAGATCTTCCTTTCATGCCTGCTACTAGAACATGCAGGAAAAGAATGGAAATTTGATCTGGGAGAGTATAGAGCCTTGGTTCTTGATGAAGCCCCTCAGGGAGCTTTGCCCCCCCCCCCCAAAAAAAAAGCCTAGCAAGTTACAGGACTTCCTTAGACCACTTGGCAATAATGGAGAACTGGAGGACTAGGATACTGCTAGGAACTTTGGCTAGGCAAGATGGGCAGGTCATCCTCAACTTGCAGCCATTCATTTGATGACTATTCAAAGTTAACAACAGCACTGAAAAAAGTGACTTACAACTGGTCCTTGCACTTACCACCATCACAGCATCCTCAGGGTCATGTGATCAAAATTCAGATGCTGTGCAATCAAGTGTTTAGTTTAGTTTTCTTTATTGTCATTGCACCTCATACAACGAAATTAAATGCCATCTTCAGTGTAACAATGGTTACAGTGTTCCAAAAACAACTAAGAGAATGTAAAACTGCACATATTGTACTCCAAATAAAAGCTATGTAATCAGATTAGTTAACCCATTTATAATAAGTTAATTAAAAAGATCTTGGATTTTACTGCACAGTTCAGAGTTACCAACAGAGGGAATGTTGGGATAGTTGTAATCTGGATATCTTGTTGGATATTGCCTGGTAGGATACTTTTCTCATGGAATGTGGAGGATACAGTATGTACAAACACACTTTTTTGGGAAGACTGATTGTTGCTTTCCCCAGTCAAGCAAAATAAAACTATCAATAATTATTAGTTACTCTATTATCACTTACTCGTTTGGAAACAACACGCGAACAGCAGCCTTTCAGTTCTGTGGTTTATTCAAACGGAAAATAAAGGAATGCCAATCCGGCGTGAAATTAGCGTCAAGCGCTATGTGCGTTTACATGTGTTTAAATACCCGCGCCAAACCGCGATCGCGCCTCGCCCCGCGCCCCACCCCACGCCTGCTCCACGCCCCACCCACAAACCCGGAAGTGCTGTTAGCCGACGAAGCATGTCGGTGGGTGAATCTGAGCCCAAACGGGGTAATCTTCCAGCGTTTGGGCTGAACGAGCCGCCGTCGTCCCCTCTGGTTCACAGGTGCACATTCGTGATGTTTAGAGTGGACGTGTGGTAGCGGGTGTTTGTCCGGTTTCTGGCGTGTGTCGGATGCGTTACCCGACACATGCTAAATTCCTGGAAACAGTCAGCTCTGTGCAATGCTGAGTTCTTGGAACTGGAATGGTGTTCCAGTAAATCCAGTAAACTTGATATGTGTGGTGGAAAAAACAATTTCAGTAAATGAAGTGTTGCTTATTTAATAATCTTTATATAAAAATATACACAGTCAATTGGATTGAGATTGATGGAAAGAAAGAAAAAAGAGAGAGAGACAGAGAGAGAGAGAAAGAGAGAAAGAAAGAAAGAAAGAAAGAAAAGAAAGAAAGAAAGAAAGAAAGAAAGAAAAAGAAATGTATGACACATAAGCATTCTTTGTATGCAGAAATAGAATCAAGATAAGTAGACATGATATGCAAAGATCAAGTTTTCTGGAGAAACCTCTTATGCTGGGAAAGTTAGAAGGGTTAAGAAAAATAGGATGACTATCAGCAAAATGGATAGACCCAGTTAAACTGGTAGTAGGTGTACCTTTGTAAGATCTGAAAGATTAAATTAGGGACAGAGTCTCATGGGTAAAATCTATCTGTTTGTTAAAAGCCAATACCAACTTCATGGCACATAATCAGTGAAATGAAAAACTCCCTGGCTTCCAAAATTATGTTGGTAAATTAATTGTATTAAAATGTTCAGCTATAAGCTTTCAAGAAAGGTGTAAAGAAAGATGATGTAAAAGGAAGACAGTTGAGACTTGAGAGAAGTGATGGCTTCCCTGGATGTCAGTTTAGACAATAAAAAAGGGGGACATGCAGAGAGTGCTGAGAAGATGCCGAGGCCTCGGCTCTGACCCAGGAGTGAAGGGATCACAGCAAGGCCAGGCAGATTGGAAGGATCACCAGAAGAGCAAACACCTGGCTGGAGAAGAAAGGAGAGAGGCGCAGCTGCAGCTGGAGAGTTCAGGGACCTAGTCAGAAGTGCAAAGTAGAGAAGGAATGCAGCTGCAGCTGGCCAGCATGGATGAAAAGGAATTGCCTCCACCAGATTCCAGGATGTGCAGGCTGATTGGAAGTAGGCTCAATGGCCCCAATCACAAAGAGGCAGCCTCACTCCTCCTAGAGCTACACTAACATGCACCTAGTAAGCCCAGTGAGTGGAGCAGTGTGATACGCAAATAATTGCTGGATTCCCCTCTGTGCATGTGCTCTAGCTTCCTTCATGGATTCCTGCCTTTGTTTTTTGACTCTGTGCTTGGATTAGACTTGTGAGAATTCTGGACTTTTAGCTTGGATTTGGATATCATGTCTCTGGATCTGTGCCTAGATTTTGTACTGGACTTGTGAACTTTGATTTATTGGAACTTTGTGTGTGTGTGGGTTGCTAAACTCATGAGTTTATTGCAAACATGATTTGAGGAATGACATTAGGGGCTTTGGTTTTTTTATAGAGCCCTTAATCTCTGTGTGTGTGTGTGTGTGTGTGTGTGTGTGTGTGTGTGTGTGTGTATGTACTAGAATAAGAGAAAGTTATTGGATTTTTTTTCTTTTGGAAAGATTGTTCTTAACATTTGTATTTAAAATAATTTTTGTGTGGTTCTTATGTCAAAATTATAGGAACCTTTGCAGTTGACTTGCAGCTGTAGGGTTAAGTCAGGGTCCAGGAGGCTACATTGAAAAAAGAAAATGTGTGTAATTCCTGGGTTCTTTTTCCAGAAACTATTATTCTAGTCTTATTCTTTCATGGAGGAGTTAACTTTAAATATTTTCCAGAAATAACTACTTGAGTTGCATACTATTCATAAAACAAATATGTTTTATTTGTTGTGTATGTAAGTCACAACAATAACTTAACCCCTACTGAATGGTTCAGAAACTGAATATTCACACTGTGAGAACAGAGCTTCTACCATTATAAGAGCTGCAAAGAAAACTAGGACTACCATTTTTTAACTTCCTTTTGAAACTGGTACAGGTATGTGGAATGGAGAGATGATGCCAGATGAAGCAGAGATTAATTTTGAAAACAAACTTTTAGCCTTGGGTTGCAAGGAGTATTGCCTGACATTATGAATAGATTTGCTTTTCCCCATTTCTATGAAAAGTAGGTAGCTAATAAACAACAGAGTAGAAAATGTAACATGGAAAAATATCAGTGTGAAATACATTTACTAGACAAAATAAATCAGCACTGCATAGAAAACTAATATAAAGTGCTTCAATTTCTAGAGCATCTTTGAAATCTGATTTTTTTATTGAAACAGACTTGATGATTTAAAGTAAAATGGAAAAATGGAGAGGGGACAAGGAAAAAAATGGCCAGACATCACAACATCAAAACATAAATTTCATCTTATGCATAGTTGTGTGTAAAATTGCACTGTAAGTACAGAATAGTGGAAGCTACTTCAAGTTATTGCAAGGAATGTTTTATCATTTTAGCATCACTGTGGTTAAGAAGGAATGCCTATGTTAAAATGACAAGGACAAGGATGAAGCTATACTTTTTAAACTTGAAGCAGTAAAGCAAATTAACCATATCGGAAGGATTTCTAAACAGGAAAAAGAAACATGCAACCACTTTAGTGGCTTGTAATATTAATAGGAACATTAATAATTGCTGTTACAAAAAGTTTCATGCATTCCCTTGTATGCAGGAGAAAGAGCTGTGAAGAAGCTATAATTAATCTGAAGTGCCAGTTGATAGCATAGAGACTATATGTATAAATTTGTCTTGTTAACATAGGTTCAATTATCATTCAAGAAATCCTTTAGCCTTGCCCCCCTCCATCACTTTATACCATCCCACCACTTCTGTCTGAAACAGAGATATTTCAGCCTGTGTCCATGGGAAAAAAAAATAAAGCTCATTGGTTTTGTACTTGTGTGTTTCAGTTTGGACATGAAGTATCAATTTTTTTTCTGGTTTATGCACATCTCTGTTTTGCACATTAATCTTAGATATGTATGAAGAGAATAAAATGTAAGTTATTTATCTACTTATTTCCATTTGGTAAATTTGAAAAGCATGTTGTATGCATGCTCAGGGTCAGAGTTTGCATCATATCATGACACCCATTTCATCATTTTCTTCTTCCATGGTTGTCTGGGCATGTCAAACATCAGGCCAAGAGTGGATCCCAGAACTATACTAGTGATAAACATTTTATTTTCCTTTCCTCTTGAAAGCTTCAAATATTTTGAGTTATGAATCAAGTTGCATGTTCAGGTAGTCCTTGACTTACAAACACAATTGAGCCCAACATTTTTGTTGCTAAGTGAGATATTTGTTAAATAAGTTTTGTCCCATTTTATGACCTTGCTTGCCACATTTGTTAAGTGAATCATTGCAGATGTTGAGTATGGTTGTTAAATGAATCTGGCTTCCCCATTGATTTGTTTGTCAGAAGGTCACATATTACCCTGGGACATTGCATCCATCATAAATATGAGTCAGTTGCCATTTTGACCATGGGGATACTGCAACGTAAGTATGTAGAGAGTTATGAGTCACTTTTTTCAGTGCCATTGTAACTTTGAACTGTTACTAAATGAATTGTTTTAATTCAAGGACTATCTGTATATAAATCCAGGGATTGTATTGTGCAAAGAAGTTGGAAAGATATAAAATCAAGAAAAAAGAATCAGCCTGCCAGCAGAAACTTACCTCTTTGATTTTCATTAAAATTGAAAAATTGACCACCTTTTCTGAAGGCATATTTTAGGCTGCAGTGAGAAAAAAAATTGGCAATATGTTATCTGTTTTGATATAGTTCTGTAGTAAAGGATTTTGTAGAAATCCAGTGAAGATTTAATTAATGTGAATAGCACCTTTACAGCACATGTTGTAATTCCCTTCTGTGCCCATATGCACATATCCTATGAAACTGCTAATAGTCGATAAACATTCCACTCATTTATGACTGTTGTTGGATAAAGCTATTAACTATTCATTAATAATTCTGGAAAAGGTCTATGTGTCAATTACATTTTACTTAATACAGGTGAAAAGACATTGTCAAAGACTAAAAGCAATGCATTTAAAACAAGAATTTAAAAATATTGACTTTTTCTGCCAAAAAAGTAAAGGTAAAAGCAACACAACTATACAAGAAGAGTAAGAAACACAATTAAAATAATTTACTTTGTACCTATAGAAGATATATCAGAGACTACAACAAAGCAATGGCTATTTTAACTTTAGAAATCAACACTTAGTTCTAGCCCATCTTAGCCATGAAAGCCAGCTGAGTGACCTTAGTTTAGTCACTCTCACTCAGTCTAACTCACATTACAGAGTTGTTGTTTTGGGGAAATAGGAGGAACAAGGACTATTGATTATGTCTGTCATCTTGAATTATTTGTAAAAATAATAAAGGTGGAATATAAATAAATATGTAATAACTTTCTGGAATGTTAGAGATTATGAATTATGTGTCAATGAGTTTCCAATGTTACACATCAGGTTTCAGAAAGATAAATTGGCCCCAAATAATATCCAGAAGTAGTAACTGAATCAGATCAAATCAGATTAAAATAATCTTTATTATGGGTATATTATGATGATGATACACTAGGATGAATGTTAATTTAACAATGATTATAAATTAAGAATGATTATTTGATATTAAGTGCTGGTTTAAGCACCTCTCTTGTTTTATCAAGTTTTTCAGCAATTTCCCATTGCAGTAAAATCAAATAATTCTAACATTGGAAATGATCATCTAGGCCATTTCTTTTACAATATGTAGGACAACCAATTAAATATCCACAGAGCCTGGTTCTCCAGCTTCTTTTTAAAAATCTTCAGTGATGACAAATCCATAACTTCCACTAGTAGACTGTTCCTCTTTCCTAATGGATGAAATATAGTCTTTGAGGCATGAGAGGGCAGACAAAGTAATTGGACATGTTCAGTCTACCTCTTATATGCTCAACTCATGCTCATTTTGGATTATTAAGTTTGGGAGCAGGAGGCTATCCACCTGGATCCATGAGTTGATAAATAGCTTTTGAGAGAAGGAGAAGTTCCAGCATCATTGAAAGAAGCAGTGATCTGGCTGCTTCTGAATAAACTGAATCTGGACTCAGAGAATGAAATAACTGCAAGCCAGTGGCCAATATTGCCTTGCTAGGCAGGATGCTTGAGCAGATGATGGCCAATCAAGGCCAGGTTTTCCTGGATGAAACTGATATTCTAGATGCGTTGCAATCTGATTTCAGGCCTTTAGAACAGAAATTGTTTTGGTAATCTTTGAGATTATTATCTGTGCTAGAAAAAAAATGATAGTGGGGTGGAGTGAGGTGTGATGCTGTTGGTCCTGCTGCTTTTTGTGTGGCTTTTAATACCATCAGCCATGATGTATGTCCAAACAGGCTGTCAGAATTGGAATGTAGGTATATTGTACAAAGGTGATTCCACTCCTACTTGGATGGCCATTCCCAAAAAGTGTTGCTGGGATTAGTCTTCTGCCTTTTGCTGGTTGGGTATATAACCCCTTGGGCTTCCATTTTATCCTTATGCTTCTTAAATCTACATGCAATTGTTAGGAGAAGTTATAGAGGGAAGTGGGCTGAAGTGAAATCAATATGTAGGTGGAGCTCTACTTCTTTTTATCTAATACAGGAGAGGCAGTTAGCATTCTGAACTTGTGCTTGGACAAGGTAATGGGCTGGGTGAGGGTCAGTAAACAGACTCAATCCAACAGGATGGAGATAATGTTTGTAGCCAGTGCTTTTGGCCAGGTGAGTGGTACCAGCACCGTGCCTGTTTTGGAAAGGCCTGCATTGCCCCTAAAGGAATAACTTCATAATTTGAGATGCTCCTAGATCCTTCATGTCACTAAGTGGCCTTAATGGCAACAAAAGCCTTTTATCAGCTTCAGCTGACTTACCAACTACAATCTTACGTAGAAAGAGGCAGCATCACATTTATTTGTATTACTTCCTACTTGAACTGGGATCAGGTTACCTATGGACTCTAATAAGATTCTCATACTGGTCACCAACAAAAAGAGGTGAGGTGGGAGAGCTTTTGGTGAGTTAGCACAAAAGTGATTGAATTTCACAACATCAGCATAATTTTAATTCCAGATTTATCTTTTTTCTCAGGCTTTCCAATTGTCTTTTAATTGTATTTAACTGTGTTTTCATTCTTATTTTTTAAATGACCACTGTGCTTTATATAATGCTTTTGTGTATTTTATTCAATTTCATCATTTATACTTTTAACTCAGATTGTATTTTAGATGTTTTTTTTAAATAAATCTGCACATACAGCTTCCGCTATTAAGTGATGTACATTTTATTAAATCAATAAACTCATTAAAATTACTTATATTTTAATGAGACTTGTAAGAAGGCAGTATTTAATGTGGCACTCACTACAGCATTGCCAGATTGAGCACTTGCCATCTTCAGTCACTCCAGATGTCTCTGGAGCTACTTTCCTTGGGCATTTTTTCCTTTCTTTGACATGTCAGGCAGCAGCAGCAGGGTAGAGCCCATGAGATGAAAGGTTGCAGATTTGTTGCTAATTTAGATGCAGCTCTGTTGTAAAGAGGTTTCAAAGTTACATAAAACAAGCACAGTTACTGAGCTTATACAGATACAGACAGAACTCATTAAATTAGCAGTTTAGACACCAGAGTAGAAACAGTGAGACTGATGGGATTTGGTCCCACCATAGGTACAAGGTCAGATGGGTGACTTTTCACTGGCTATTCTTTCTCAGTCTTAGGAAAAAGACAAGGGCAAACCATTTATGGAATGGAATGGAATAGCATGAAGTGATAGTGCTAGCAGTTTTGCAGGTCCTGTTTTTATAGATGGCAGAACTGGGAAGTACTTCATGAATATTCAGTCAGACTGGAATAGACAAAGTGACAAAGTATTTAAGTAACAAAACAGCAAAAATCCAAAACAATGAACCATATAGCTAACCAAAGTCCTTTTTATCAAAAGCAAGAGAAAAACAAAAATCAAACCAATGGTGATAGAAGAAGCAATATCTAGCCACGCTATCAGTTCTTGTTCATGGTGGAAATCTACTTTCTTTATAATACAGTAAAACTAAACCTATATGTACAACAAGCTACCATAAGGCCCAACACATAGTAACTACCAATCAGGCATTATATAAGTAGTGACTGCATCAGACAGGACGTTTCATAGTTACAACAGTGCTGAAAAAGTAACTTTTTGACCAGTCACCTTTGCACATGCCTCTCTCAGTCATGTATTTGCTATTATAGTCAGTTGTCCTGTGAAAAATATTACTCACAGTTGCAGTCTCATGATTTTAGTTGCTCTTCTCTGAACTTTTTCCAAAGTCTCAACATCTTTTTTGTAGTATGGTGACCAAAATTGGTTGCAGTATCCCAGGTGTGGTCTTACTAGGGTTTTTATAAAGTGATACTAATACTTCATGTGATTTTGATTCTATGCTTCTGTTTATACAACCCAGGATTGTATTAGATTTTTTGGCTGCTGCTACACACTGCTGGCTCATATTCAAGTGATTATCCACTAAGACTCCAAGGTCCCTCTCACAGTTGCTGTCTTTGAGCCAGTAATCTGTACTTATACCTATTTTCCTGCTTAAATGTAAAACTTTGCTTTTACTAAACAAGAACTACCTACATTGGCAGTTGGCTCTACAAAACCAACTCAAAGTAGCCAGAGAAAGCAGTTTTTACCAACTGGAAAAGAAAGTTTATGCTGAAGCAGCCTAAAAGACCTGAAGAGATCCTAACTTTGTTGTCTCAGCAAATCCATTGTCAGTTAAACTTTTAGTGTTGATAGAAGCAGAGAAATATTAGTTTAAACTGGAACAACTAATAAAGCCTTGAGCTAACTCAGCTGTGGGCAGGGTATAAGGAAAAGGCCCCATAATTAGGATATGGCATAAAAATTATTGTTGGTGTAGGAATCCAGGATAACAAGCCATTTAACTGGGTCCTGTGATTGTTTCCTCTAAAGGAAATTAAACAGGCCAAATGAAGGAGAATTAAACATGAATCTGCCAGCCCAATGGAAGAAAGGAATTTAGATTATTGTCTGTATGTATATTTGTCTGTAAGAATGCATCTTGGTTTGCTTGAGTGAGTCTACAAATGTGAAGATTTCTTCTCAAGCATAAATCAGAAGTTAATGTAAAATACTTTACCTTTTGTGTATTGAAACAGGTCTCTAGAACATACTCTTTGGAGGCATATAAAATCTCATGCATGCATAATTATTTCTGTACATATGCATATGCACAACTTAACTAACAACCAGTTGTGGATATGGTATAATTAGAGGACATTAAAGTAGCACAAGTATAAATAATATCGTTTTTAAAGTTGTAGCTAATGATTTTCCCTTGATATCTGAAAATGCCTATTATACAGGGAGAAGGCAAATCATTAATCCAAATGTGATTAGAAGTTGGAATCATAAATTAACTCAGATATTAAATTTGAATAAGGTACTCAATTCACATAAACATTCATGCATGCTAGCTCTGCCCTTAATTGCAGTTTCTTCCCCAAGCTCACTATGTTTCTCTAGATCAAACTCACAGCCTGCTGGCCAGATGTGCCACATGCTGGCCACGCCCATGACCAGTTTAGAGAAGAAAAAAAAGTCCTGACATGTCATGTGACACCGCCATGATGACATGAGTTTGACACCCCTGTTTGAAGCAATCTTCAATTTGTTTTCACATGTTGAAACTTAAACTTCACTTTCAGTTAAGCAGAAGCAACTAGGAATTAACTAAAGCCTTCAGTGATCGTAAGCATGACCTTGTCTTTGCTATTCATATGATACGTGCATTTTAGATTGTAATAATAATTACTGTAAATCTTAAACCAAACAAAATAAGTCAAAATTGTGAGTTATAATGCCAATGTGACTTAGATCTTGAACTGTTGATGATTTATCAAGTCTTGAAAATGTAAAGCATTTTACAGAGGGGGGGGAAGTATAAATTTGGGAGCAGAAGGCCTTTGTCTTTGTCTTCTTTCTAGTTCTTTGTTATAAATTACATTCTATTTATTTCATCTTTTTGTGAATTTTTCATGCAACCTACAGAAAGTTCTAGTAGGCCTGTTTAATTAAATGAACACAAAATATTTTAGACAACTTTCTTTATTCTTGCTGGCTAGTGATATTGAAAAGTACAGTCTGGGAAAGAAGTATCAGGGAGTAGTAGAACTGAATTATAAAGCTGGAGAACGTTTTCTAGAACAATGAAACTACACTGTTCATATGCAATGTTGCTGTGTCTTTTAGTTTAGAGTTTTGTTGATAATTAGGTTTTCCCTTTATTGATACTATGATCTATACCATTTTTCAAGTACAAATAAACATTTGCCAGTGCTGGAAGGGAATATATGTTTGGCAACTGCAGGTAAAAATACTAAAAAAATACTTGTATTTATTTATCTATTTAATTAATTTATTGATTGACTGGATATACCTCAGTTGTTCTGGGAATTTTTTTAAGAGGTAGACAAATATAAATTGATTCATGAACCACTCTATTGGCCACTGAGTGAAATTCCTTTCAAGTATATATTTAAAATATAATAGGTGGTGCAGTAGCTCAGTAGCTAAAATACTGGGCTTATCAGCTGGAAAGCCAGTAGCCAGGTTTGAGGCCTGAGCTCCATGCGATGGGATGAGCGCTCATCCTCACCCCAGCTTGAAAGTATACAAATGCAAGTAGATAAATAAGTACCACTTCAGTGGAAAGGTAACAGGACTCCATGATGTCATGCTGGCCATATGACCATGGAAATGTCTTCGGCAGTGCTGGCTCAATGGCCTTGAAATGGACAAGAGCAGCACACCCTATAGTCAACAATGGCTAGTGGAGTAAACTCCATGAGGACTCCTTTACCTTACTTTTTTTTTTTTAAATGTACTAGTTTTACTAGGCATTGAGGCCAACATTTAATACACTTCTTTTTAATATTGGGATTCCTAATAATCTTATCATGAATATTGTTGCTAATGAGAACTTTGGCTTACTATTTTTGGACATGCTAATGTTTTACAACAGTTTATACCCTGTATCACTTCACCTGACTGAATTTTCAATAAACTGTGTAGGTAGACTTGGTTGTTATTTAGAATACTCTCAATGAACATAGATAAGCAAGATTCGTTAAGTTCATACCAAGAACCTCATTAATGCTCTTTAAACTATTAAATAGCTAATGAAAAAAAGATCAAAGAGTTAGAGAAGCGTAGGTAATAATTTATTTCAAGTGCTTGAAATTGTATAATATAATATTTAGCATGAGATACCACAGCAACTGTTCATCAGGTTTCTTTGAATACAAATTAATCTTTGAAAATGTAATTTACTCAAAATCTTCATTTTTAAAGGCAGGATGTAGCTAATTTCTTATTGATTTTTAATTTCTATGTTACCCTAGATTTAAGATTTTTCTCTCTGCTGTATAATAAATAATGATTTAAAATCAATGGGATTATGACTTTTTAATGCTCATAATTTTTTTGTGGATTGTTATGCACTATATCTATTTTATATAATTAAGAATGAAACCCTTGCATCATTCTTTTCACCATAGAAACATCTGTATACTCCATGGGTTGAATGAACTCTATTTGACTTCTAGTTCAGTCCCATCAGAGATAAACTAAACTTACGGTACTTATGTAAAGGATAATTCAGGTTGCATATCGGACTAAGAATTTAATATAGTTGCAGTCTACAGTTTAATTATATTGATTTAAATCATTAGATACAGTCACTGCTAAAGCTAGTCATATTGATTCAATTTATACTTACACATTTCAACATACATATGTAATAGAAAGACTAATAAATACAACAGTGAACACAAACTATTCATGATAAAATAGTTCAAACTTTTCCTTTTCTTAATTACTTATTGAACTTAATGCCAAATCATTAAAATGTAACAAACAAGTCTTATTATCTTGGGACTCTGGAGAATGATGTTTCCTAAATATAAGCAGAAAAATTAAACAGTCTCCATAAAGAGTTAAGTCTTGACCTGCCAAATATAAAGCACACTTCCACAATTATTAATTTGATTGGGTGTGTTGCAGGGGTGGTATTCATTTACCTTCACTATCGGTTCATAAATGTGAGAGTGTGTGCCTCCTCCATGCATGTGCAGAGCTTTCTGTGCATGCGCAGAGGGTGAAAGAACAGCACATGATGACGTCTGGGTGGATGGGAGGAGCCTCCCGGCGCTACCGGTTCATGCAATCTGGATAGAACCGGCTGAATTTCACCACTGGTGTGTCGGTGAGGTCAAATTCTAAGCTACTGCTGTATAGGGTTACTAGGAATCTATTTTATCTCTGTTCTTCTCTGAACCCTAGGAAACAGTATCAGGTGAAATATGTGTATGCTAATGAATATATGTATTCATTAGCATGTATATATCACCTGATCAAGCAAATAATACTGTTTTTTCCTTCTCAGTATTTATAAGTGGGATAGAAGGGTCCTGGATGGAATGAATAAACTTTACCTTTATTCATAAATAAGTTTCAGCTGAAACTGAGATCCATTGGTTATGAGTTTTAGGTTCCCCTCTCCCCCAATGCTGGGGACCTTCCATATATTTTTCTGGATAGGGTGACACTCCTCCAGGCAGAACTTATTCATAGGCTAGCAGTTTTTCCAGATTCTAAGCTACTTCTGAATGAGTAGGTGATAGCTATAACCAGAAAGTCCTTTTTAGAATTGTGCACCCACTGTACCTGTACCTTGATGTATAGGCATTGCTCATAGCCATTTATGTTTAGTCATCTGTCATCACCGACCCTCTGGAACGAACTCCCCACTGACCTCCGGACTGCCCCTGACCACCGCTCCTTCCGTCGCGATCTGAAGACATGGCTTTTTAATCAGAGCTGCTGATGGATCGTTTTTTAAAAATTTTCCTTGCTTTTAAACTGTTTTTAAATTTAAATTATTTAATTTTAATAATTTTTCTAAGTTTTTATGTTTTCTTTGTCTATGGACTATTCTGTGAGCCGCCCCGAGTCCCTTGGGAGAAGGGCGGCATACAAATTTAATAAAATAATAAATAAATAAATAAAATAAATAAAATTTGAAATTTTGCAATGAGATCTTTATGGGGCTACCTTTGGATAAACTGGTTCCAAATGGAACAGTATGGATAATTATGATAATATCTCAGTGTTCCGCATATCACATTAGCTTCAAATAGGCTTCTGGGTAAAATTCAAGGTACTGGATACCTTTTCATAGCACAGATTATTTATAGGGCTCCCTGTCTCTGCTTGTGACAGGACATAAATTAGAGCCTTGAACATCGTCCTGCCCCCCCCCTAACTACGAGGAAGGTTTTTCACATTATCACCAACTCCTTGTCTGATAGAGGTCAGAGAATCTT
>JANHFM010003352.1:15927-28003 GCA_032468115.1 Grayia smithii | reverse complement strand
AAATAAATTTAAATAAATAAATAAATAAATAAATAAATAAATAAATAAATAAATAAATAAATAAATAAATAAATTTCACCACTTGTTTGCCTTTGAATGCTATAACTTTTTGAAATAACAAATATGTAAAGTTTAATTAAATCTGTTAGCATGATAATTAATAATTATAACGTGTATCTGAAATATGAAAAAATAATTTTAAAAAAGCTTTAATTCTGTAGCTGCAAAATCCAGGCCTTATTTTTTAAATAAAGGTGCATTTGTATGCAGAGCTTGCTTTGTTGTTAGGCAGACTAGAGGGAACATTTTCTTCTCAAACATTGCAATCTATGGTAAACATGGGATAATGGACATTAGGTTCTTGGGGATATAGGACTAAATCCAGATTTATTTAAGAGTTGGATGCAAAAATATAGGCATCCCTGACCAAATTGAAAGACTAGAAACTGATGAATATCTGCACGATAAATATAAATCTCTTTCTACAAATTTGCATTTGCATATACTTACTTAGCTGTGTATAGTTATGTAGTGGGTGGAAATGTCTGTGCGTCTTATAGACTGAATGTTGCCAAAGCCCTGCCTACCTGCCAGCCCCCAACCTTTAGTCTCTGCCTTCCAGCAATTTGCCTTCTTGCAGCAAATAGCAAACAGCCTGATCAGCTTCAGCACAGCCTGATTTAGCACGAGCAGCTGATTGGCAGTTGGATCAGCCTCCCGGAATACAGCTGATCAGCTGTTCCAGGCTGCAGGGATTGCCGCCTATCACTGCTGAGCAGCACCAATGGCGATCCCTGCCTCCTGGAACAGGCCAAAACCAGGGAATGCACAGAGGCCGAAAATGGGGCGCATGGAGGCGGCGGTGATCCCTGCAGTCTGGAACAACTAATTGGTGGTATTCTGGGAAGCTGATCCCACTGCCAATCAGCTGCTCATGCTAAATCAGGCTGTGCGGAAGCTAACCAGGCTATTTGCTGTTCGCTGCAAGGAGGCAAATTTCTGGGAGGCAGAGGCAGATTTTTCTTTTCTTGTTTTCCTCCCCAAAAGCTAGGTATGTCAGAGTGTCTTATAGTGTGAAAAATACAGTACTTTACCTTTGGTAAAAAATAACAGCTTCCAAATATTTCCTATATCTATATAAGAATTTTTATGGACTTAATTTTGAATTAATAAAGAAAGACTTTGTTGGACTGGTGGAACTGTTTTGTTTCCCGACTCCTCAAATACCTTATCTCGAAAAGGAAAACAAATGACTAGGCTTCTCAATAATCATGCATGAAATAACTGGTTTCTTATGTGGGGTGCAAGGTAGAAAAGAAAGAAAGGTACATATTCCTGTCTGAAGCTAAACTCAACAACTGATGAGGCTAAAATATTTTTTCCATAAAGAAAATTAAAGCAGCTGTCATGCTCCCTAAAGTCTTAATTTGAAAACTCTCTGCAACTATAAATACTTTTTATAGTGACCAACCATATATTGGCATATATTACCGTATTTTTCAGAGTATAAGATGCACTTTTTCCCCCCTAAAAGGGGGTGACAATTTAGGTGCATCTTACACACCGAATGTAGCCCTGCCCACCCACTGGCCCCCACTTTTTGGCCTCTGCCTCCCAGAAATTTACCTTCTTGCAGCAAGCAGCAAGAAGAAACAGCCTGTTCTAGCTTCAGCACAGCCTAATTAGCACAAGTTGCTTGTAGGTTGGATTGGCCTCCCAGCTCTCAGGTGTTTCAGGCTGCGCTGCCTATTGCTGCGCGGATCTCTGCTGCTTGCTGCAAGGAGGTAAATTGCTGGAGCAGATTTTTTTTTTCTTGTGCTAATCAAGCTTTGCTAAAAACAAAAATGAAAGTAAAGCAAGCTGTTTGCTGCAAGGAGGCATAATTGCTGGGATGCAGAGGCAGATTTCTTTTTCATTTTTTCCTCATCAAAAAGGTAGGTCCATCTGATAGTCCGGAGCATCTTATACTCCGGAAAATACAGGTATTTTATATTCTCTAATGATGTCCATGTTCTATTTTTATTTAGGCAGCAAGAAAGGATAAATTCCCAAAGAGAAGAAATAGAAAGACAACGAAAAATGTTAGCAAAACGAAAACCACCTGCCATGGGCCAGGCTCCTCCATCTACCAATGAACAAAAGCAACGCAAAAACAAAACCAATGGAGCAGAAAATGAGACGTAGGTGGCACAGACATTTCATAATCCTTTCTGGAGCTGTCAAATGGAAGGAACTTCTTAGGTTTTACCCAAGTAGGCCTCCTCAGATTCTGTGTTTGTGATGAAATTTCTCTCCACAATTATATTGCTTTTTGTAGACTCAGGGCCATATTAGACATTTGAATGGCAGGCCCAGGCCTACTTTCCAAAAACTAATCAGATTTGGAACAAAAAGTGAATGGACTCTTTTCAGCTACTTAATTGAATTGATGGGGTTAATTTATTATTCCTTATGCATGTAATGATTTTTTCCTAAAACAATCAAAAATAGAATTTTTTGCTAAGTTTTAGTGGACTCCAAAGGTTGCCTATGGCATCTGAATATATTCATCTGTATAGATCACCTTTCTTGGTATAAGGCACTCCTAATTTTTGAACCACTTATTTTATTTATGTACAGGTTAACATTAGCGGAATATCATGAACAAGAGGAAATATTTAAACTCCGGCTAGGTCACCTTAAAAAGGTAAAAAGAAAGTTATAACTTCAAGTATGCATTGAAATATGTATTTGATTTCCTACTTGTTCTAGTTCTTGGTCATTTGTTTCTTTACTGATTTATGTTTGATTATTCTCTGAGAGTGTAGATCCTTCTGTGAAATTCTGTACTTTATAGCTATTCAAACTTTATAGCTATCTGTTTCTAAACATCAGAAATTCTAGCTCTTATACAAGTAGTTTTCAAAAAAATTAGGAAATATTTTACACAGAGCCATGTTTGTGAGTCAATTTTAGCACAATATGAAGAAATTTGGAAGATTATTTAATGCATAAGGTCAATTCATAAGGAATATTGACGGATTCTTAGGTCTCGCTGCACACCTGCATGAACCAAAGCTTTATTCTAAAGCAATAAATAAGATGCATTGCTAAATAAAAGTAACAATGATGGGCATTTTTACAGAATAAAAAGTTGGAAGGGGCCCTCGAAGGTCTTCTAGTCTAACTCCCTGTTCAAGCAGGAAACCCTTTGCCATTTCAGGCAAATGGTTGTCTAGTCTCTTCTTTAAAATCTCCAATGTTGGAGCACCCTCAACTTCTGGAGGCAAGTTATTCCACTGATTAATTGTTCTAACTTTTTTTTTTAAGGAGAATTGTTTGCCATTTTTGATCCTCTGTTTTTAGGAACTTCTATCATTAAAGAACCATTTTAAAGGTGCTGATAATAAATAAATTAGCTGTTTTCCTCAATAACAAAAGAAGAAAGAAAACTGCCTGTCCTCTTGTTCTTTTTTCAGTGTTACAGTTTTGTCCAGTATCAGAAAACAAAATATTTTCCTGCTTATCTGACAATTTTATATTGTAATAACACAGTGCTGTTTGTATTCCATTCACAAAAAACTAACCACCTATGTAATTCTACTTTGTTGTAGTAAAATATCTGGGTATTTTTAGATAGATGGTAAATATAGGTAAATATGCAGACAAAATAGATCTCTCACAATATTAGTACTTGAACTCATCCATTAAAACTAAATGCAAGAAATTTTAACACAAGTGGAAGTACTTTTGTAGAAAATGGATTATTTAAATATGTTTGATCAATCTCCATTCAAAGCTAAGAGTAGAATGAGCTATCAGTTATTACTAATCTTGATGGCTGTTTATTACTTTAGCTTAGAAAACTAATAGAGTTCTTGAATTTTTGAGTACATTTTTATAATTATGTAAAAAGTATGTTTTGTGATAAATTCATCTAAGAAAAATTAGAGTAAAATCTTCTACAAAAAAAATGGAAAAAGAAGAAAAAGAGCAAATGCATTATTCCCCCCATTTATAATATTAAAACAAAAAACATATTACCAGAAATGCTCTCTGTTCTTTTGCAAATTTACATAAGGAGTTAGGAAATAACAACATATTATTCCTTGTAACATTGCAGCAAATTATAAAGACGCAAGTGAGCATTAGCGAAAGGATCTTTAAAATCTTTTTGAATCTTTTGAATCTTTTTGAATCTTTGGTAAAGATTCAAAACAGTTGTAAATGAAAATATAGAAATAACAGAATAGCTCAGTAAAGCAAGAGCCATTCAAAATTCAGTATCTCCTTCCAAAAACTTCCTGTCATCTAAACAGTTCAAACACTTTTCAAGCCAGACAATTTTGGTTCACAATATTTCTGTCTATAGATGATTGTAGGATGTGTTAGCCAGTAATTTGCAGGCCACTGTCAAGTCCAATGTTTAGATATTTTCTCATTGTCTTTTCATTTACTTTTTACATATTGTGACATCTTTCCCTGTGATTGGGGAATACTGTGTAAAGCATAGGTTCTCAACCTGTGGGTCGCGACCCCTTTGTGGGTCAGATGACCCTTTCACAGGGGTCGCCTAAGTGGGGTGAGAGAAGGGAGAGCCGCCCGTCTCTCTGCTCCCGCAACCCCGACTCTTCTGTTATTGTTCCTGCTCGGCTGAGCTAGTCTAGGCTGCAGAGCCTTCACTTCTTCCCAAGGCAGCCGGGATTTGGGCTTCCCGTGAGCAGTCGAACGCCAAGTGAAGCGAGCCTCAGTCTGGCATGCAGCTTGCAGAATTCGAGCAGGCGAGAGATAGCACTGCCACAAGCAGCAGCAGCCCTTTCTCTCTCTCTCTCTCTCTCTCTCTCCCTCTCTCTCTCTCTCTCTCTCTCAGAAGTCGAGAGAATTTACGGCAATGGGCGACTTTTGGGAACGTAGCTTTGGAGCTCATTGTTGCTGCCGCCTTCTTCGCGCCAAGCCCAATCTCTCAGCAAAAGAAGGGTGAGAGGAAGGCTGTTTGCAGACCGGTGCAGCTGCTGCTCTTCCCTGCCTCCAGTTACTTAAACGGACCTTTCTTCCTCTCTTCTTTTATTCACCTAGCTTGGATAAAGCTCGTCGAATCCAGTCCTCTCTGCCACTCCATCCTGTTAAGACAGAGAGGACTGGGTGGTGACTTGGGGAAAGGGGTCTTGCAGAGTTTTGCAGCCATTTCCCAGGCGACCTGTTTCTGTGCAGTTAACCCATAAGATGGTTTCCTTTGGGCGATGGATTGCCTTTAGCCCTGCAGGTTGGATGGCAAGAATGCAAATAACAGGAAGTGGAGATGGCTTCTTGTGAGCTCTGAGGCAGACAGAAAACAAGCCACCGTGTGGATTTGCCTCTGGAAAGGGCAGTAAAGAAGCCTGGGCCCAGCGCAAAAATCCCAAGAATGGGCTTCTCTTATCCTCTACCACAGCAGAGAACATTGATATCAGATATTTACATTACGATTCATAATAGTAGCAAAATTACAGTTATGAAGTAGCAATGAAAATAATATTATGATTATTAACATGAGGAACTGTATTAAAGGGTCACGGCATTAGGAAGGTTGAGAACCACTGCTATAAAGGGTCATAATGTGGTAAGAAAGACAAGAACAGAGAAGAGCAAGTGAGATTGAATAGAGCTGTTATTTTATACAATCAAAGTTATTTTCATTAATTATATGAAACTAAATTTAGTTTACTGATGTATATTGAAAATAGGCAACATGTATTTCAATATTTAACTTTCTCAGCTAGAAAACCTCTATCAAAAGTGGAATAATGTTACAATGCAGATAAGCATTAAGAATAAAACAAACATGTATATCAATAAGGTGTTGTATGTAGCCTTTGATATCAAGAACAAGTAATATAATTTATATTTCTAACAGTACAGCCTCAAATAATACAACTTAAAAATGAAACCACCTTTGAAAATGGTCAAACCACACTGATATGTGAAGCAGAAGGAGAACCAGTTCCTGAAATTACTTGGAAAAGAGCTGTTGATGGAATAACTTTTTCTGAAGGTGACAAGGTAAATTAATGTATACAACTGCTATAGTAATCAATATTGTATTTATTCAAAATGTAAATATAATTTCAGTTAGATAAAACATTTTATGTGTGAAATATTCATATGTAAGTATGAAAATCCTGCCTTCCCAGGCTGCAGGAAACAGAATAATTCAGATAAGGAGAATACTCTTCCATCGATTATTTTCTGTGCGGAAGTTAATATTATGCTTGAATTATACTTATGACTGTTTTCTGTATTACGCACAGGATATTTGAGAATTTTGTTCACATTTCTTTGTTTGCATTTTGATCTTTATTATTGGAATTGACATGAGAAATTACTGTTGATGTTGTTGCTTTTTTATTTACATCTTTCATCACTTTGAAACCATTCTGCACATTGACAGACATTTCTTCATTTCTTTATTGCTTTGACATAATCTATTTTTTTTTAAAAAATGGATTTTATGATATCTCTTTCTGCTTGACTTTCTCTTAAAAGATATCCTTATTTTATAATATGTTAGAAAAATGTGGGGAGCCATAGAGAATGCAGATTAATTAAGAAATAATAGTATGATGAGATACAAAGCATCTATAGGTAAATATAAAAACCACAGTGTCCATAATTATTTCATTACAATTTCCTTATCATTTGAAATAAATTTCTAAAGCATTTTATCTAATGAAAAATTGGTTTACAAAAATAACAGAAAGTTTGGGATTTTGTGAATGGCACACAAACCAATGAAACCTAAACAAGGCAACATTTATTTAATCATATAAATACTTCTATATAAATTTACAATCAGAACCTCTGTCACAAATGTTCTGGTATTGTAGCACATTTCCAGGTCACTTCAAAATCTTTGACACAAACTTTATGCTGCTAAGTGTAATCAATATGCAATAAATTGAAGCCTTGCTTCAGTGAAGATTGCATTGAAGCTGTTAAATTATTTTGTGAAACTTCTTCACCTACTTGCCTTTATTTCTTCCAAACATATTTTTTTATAAAACTCTTTTAAAAAGTTGGAATAATATTTGATTATTATTGTAATTCTCTGATTTAAATAATCTTATAGCATTTTGGCAAGTAGTTAATATTTTTTAAAAATGGACTGTAGTTGGCATATAAATTCAGCAGAGGTCTGATAAAAATTGTTTCCAAACTAATTTTACAATAAGCTTTAATGACAAGTTATTTTGGGACTTTGCACTAAGAGATCTCCTATACCTGAAGCAGAAATTAAAGATCACATTTAGAAAATGTGATCTAGAAAAGCATTAGGTGAAGATTTTATTTATAATGAAGTTTAAAAGGAAAACATGCACAGGAAGCTGCAGTTTTGCCAGCCCTTTTAAATAAAAACAATTTGGCCTATCTCTCTACATTTGGTGGTCAACATACAGTCGGTTTCACAATAATATTGTATTAACAGATAATATTGAACAGTTTAACAACTATCTAAAACAGATAGACATTTCCAACTGTAACATATATTTGTTAAGTTATGCATTGATAGGCGATACACAATTATTTATATTAGTGTATCTTTGGAGAGAAAGGTAATAGAGTCTCTCTGTGTGTGTGTGTCTCTCTGTCTCTCTCTCTCTCTGTGTGTGTGTGTGTGTATGTGTGTCCATGGGAAGGTGGGACATCAAACATTTGACCAATGTTTCATTGCTAGCCATTCAATTCTATCTGGCCCTTGGCCACTCTATGGATCAGCACTTTCCATATCCCTCTGTCTCATACTGCCTCCTTCTGATCTTCCATTACCATCCCTGTGCAATCCTTTATAGTGTCTAGCTAACAGGTACTAAAGTGCCCCTTTCTCCTTTTACTACCAATCACTCCCAACATGATTGACTTTTTGAGTGACTTGGTTTGCATGACATGGCCAAAACATGATCGACTTTGCTTGACAATCTTGGCTTTGAGTGATATTTTTAGTCTAGGACTTTGTCTAGGACTTCTTTCTTTACAATTTTTGCAGTCAATGAGATGCATAATAATTGTGTCCAGCATCACAATTTTAAGATGCCCACCCTTCTCCTATCTGCCTTTTTCAGAGTCTAAGTTTCATAAATAGCAATTGGATTATTGTTGACTAATCTGTATTTGGTTGGGAGCTGATATCTTTACTCTTCCAGATGTTTTTGATGCCAGACATTACAGTTCTTCCAAATATTATGTGCATTCTGATCTCAGTGCTGCAGTCACTCCATTGGTCAATTTTAGAACCAAGGAATTTGAATTCCTGTATTGTTTCAATGGTTTCATTGTTGATCTGCACCCTGACCTGTGTGTTCTCTACAGTTGTTATTATCTTTGGTTTTTTTTGTAGGTGCATTCCGACTCAATGATCATATTTGACTTAGGTGCTAAAGTGGTAGTGGAGCTATTATAAATGTTTATGGAAAGGCTTCATATGAGCAACTATTTTAGACTTAGATGCTTTCCTCAGGATATTTGTCATATCACTCTCCAATTCCCTCAAAGCAGTTTTATTTTAACTCTTCATTTAAAAAAAAACCTCTATTCATTTAGTTGGGCAGTCAATGCTGTCTGAAATCTTCACCTCAGTTTTGGAAGACAGAGTAATTTCAGTTTTACTACTGTATAAGGTGATGTTACAGTTGTTTCGTTTGTTTCACAGGGGATTCATAACATACATAAAACTCCCTTTTTACAATCCTGTTATCCTGAATCCTTAATTCAGATAGAGTCAGGGCAACTGGATGGAGCTGAGCATTGCCAGATGCCCTTCCTGATGCAACATGGAGTTCACAGCAGATACTTTGTGCCCTAGGATCTTCCACTATCTAGGAATGAACTCTTAAGTTCTGAGTGGGAGGGAAGCATTTTCACCACTAGGCCACCATACTGCTCATTTATAAGATATATAATTACTATATAAATGGTTAGACTATAATCTGACTACACAGATGGTGGTTAAAGGAAAGAGACTAGGTATGTTTTTGACAGTAAATGTGAAATCATATTTAATCTTCCTAGGTCCTAGTAATTTTTATGAAACTCAGCATTATTTATCCATTAGTTTCTTTTTATCAGTGTTCTGTGATGGTGTTGTATTTAGTATAACTTTTTGGTTGGTCATATTTTATTAAGTTTATTAATTTACTTTTATTGTTTTCATTACTTTTGTTTTTTGTTTGGTATTGCATTAAAATCAATTCAGTAGGAAATCCCTATTACTCTTATTTTTTACTTGATTAATAATTTGTAAATTACATTCAGAATTATATTGGTCTCCGTGGTAAATTTTTTAATGCAGCTTAGGTGTGATGTTGATTTTTTCTGGTACTTACAAACATGACTTCTTTCTTCTTCAAGTTCATTTTCAAGTCTGAACACTTGTCATTGTTATTTTTATATATCTTTGAAGATTATTCATCTTTGAAGGTTTCCAAATTGTTGGTGAAAAGAACAATGTTGGACAAACATAATTGGTTGATCTTTATTACTGCTTTGGACCAGTTCAGCTGTTTGATTATGTCTGCAAACTTGCTAATAATGTTTTTGATAAATGTTGAATTTCTTTTATATATTAATGGTGAAAATCTTTTCATTTCTGTATGTAGCAGCTGTAGCATTTCTGTATGTTAATCTAGGATACTTTCACACTTAAGCTTTAGAGCTTCAGTTATAACACTCAATTTAGCAGAGTCAAAGCTGTCTGAAAGTCAATGAATGCCAGGCAAAGTGATAGTCGGTATACACTACAATGTTCAATAATATGCTGAATCCTTTGTATATGCTCTATAGTGCCAAATCCATACCAGAAATGAGCTCATTCTCTTAGTTGGACAAGATCCAATGTTTTCACTTAGTTTTGAGAAGTTTGTATAGAATTAAAATCATTAGTTGTACTGTAGGTTTTAATGCCTTCTTTATCACCCTTTTGCCAGTCTTTGGAATCTTTCAATGGTGGCATAACGGTGAAAATGTGTTATTATTTTAAACAGTAAATAAATAATTTTGTCAATATTCTGTAAAGCTACCAACATATCTCTAAGCATTGTCTAATCATCACTTGGGAAGAGAGCTATTATTCCTTCATCTCGATCCAAAATTTCAATAATGTGTCTAAGCTTCAATAGTGTATGTAATCTTATTCTATTTTTTCTCCCTCACCAGCTGGAATGTAGTTCTTGGCTTGAAATGACTGAGAAGGAGTTATCTTCTTCATTTTATGAGGCATACCATTAACATAATGTTACATCCAAGCCATTAAACTAAATTGAGAGAGTTTGGGTTTAAATCACTCACCCATTCAGCATTTTACATGAACAATTATGGCCTGGATAGGACAGAGTGGAATATAGAAAAGTAATTGTTTAAGCAGCCATGATACACTAAGTTCTAAAATATCAAATATTAAGCAGTTACGCAATATTTTGGCTCAACTGGTACATTTAGAAAGTATACATGAATATATAGATAACTTTGAAGAAGAATTGCTAAGAGTGTTACAAAAATATCAGCTAGACTATGATAAATAGGAAGGTGCGATAAAATACAAGGTTGTCCTGCTTGATTCTCTTTCATATAAGAGAATAGAAAGAGAAATTTTGTCTTATTTTCAAGATTTGCAATGATATCCATGATAATAAAGTAGAGTTCCAATACCCTTGTGTGGTATATTTCTTGATTCAGGTTACCTCAAAAAGCTAATACCAATGAATGAGAATATACTACTTCATAAAGCAGTCTGGTCAGGAACTCTTTCTTTCCAGTCTTTGCCAGCTAAATGTAGTCCTGTCCCCTTGGACAATATAAAAGGTATCTATACCCTTCGTATATTTGATTATGGTCTTCAGATTTTAACCCAGTTATTTCTACTGTAAATTAAACATACTATATCCTTTAAGTTTTCCTCAAAAGTTGGCTTTCTGGACACTTTACTATTATCACTTGCCGCTAAACTTCTTCCAATTGGAGACTATCTTGTTGTCCTGGCTGGCCAGAGTCTTTAAAATAAATGCTGTATTTAAAATAAAGTCTGAACAACACAGAATAGACTAAAACAATTATTTTCCATGAACTTGACTTTATATATCAGTCCTAAGTAGACTAGACTGGAAAATTAATTCCATAGGAAGGCTAAAATTATTTTTGAGGTTAGCTATAATAGCAAAATCTTAAAAGTTTGATTTTATCTCATTCTTTTCTTTATAGTTCAGTAAATTAGGAAGGTGTCTGCCTGCCTTCTGAATATTATCTTATAGTTCTGGACTTAAAAATGCTTCAGCACCTTTTGCTTAGGAAACAGTTCTTTCATATGCAAAATGGGTGAACAGAAATTAAATGTAGATTAAAAATATCACATTCTTTACCTTTGAAGAGTGAATATATACTGAAAGTATAACTAGAAATACTTTAAAAATGTTTTACATTGTTATTTTTAGCAGCTCCAGTGTTACTGGATGAGGCATGATTCAAACATATATTTAGGAAATAGAAGCTACACAAAATAGTATTAAAGAAACAATTTTGTATTGGCTAGCTTATATTCTAAAATTTCATACCCTGTTTTCCCCAAAATAAGACATCCCCTGATAATAAGCCCATCGGGCTTTTGAGCACATGGCAATAAGGCCAAGTACTTATTTCAGTGTTCAAAAAAGTATAAGACAGGATCTTATTTTTGGGGAAACACAGTAGTTCTTTATAGTGTCTTAAAACATGTACTGGTGTTTTAGAAAGTAACATAATATTTGCTTTTGTGTCATAAGCTGCACTTCTCTCTCTCCTTTTTCTTCTGTTCAATCATATATTGAATTCTTGACAAGTCCTTGCAATTTTCTTGGCAAGGTTTTATTTTTTCCTCCCAAGAAGTGCCATTGCCTCCTTCCTATGGATGAGAAAAAGTGACACATCCAAGGTCACCCAGCTGGCTTTGTGCCTAAGGTGAGACTAGAACTCAGAGTCTCCTGGTTTTTAGTCTGATGCAATAGCAATAGTACTTAGATTTATATACTGCTTCATAGTGCTTTTACAGCCCTCTCTAAGCGGTTTACAGAGTTAGCATATTGCCCCCAACAATCTG
>JANHFM010003350.1:45610-56056 GCA_032468115.1 Grayia smithii | reverse complement strand
CCCCCCCGCTCGCTTGCTATGGATTCATGGAGTCACGAAGAATTGGACAAGATTTAGCAACTGAACAACAAGAAGTTGAAAATGATGGTCAAAAGAACGCACAGTGGAGAAAATCAAATACTAAGTTAACTATGATTGATAGTTACATACTGTTGGGTCAGAAGGATGAATGTTGGTGATAGGAAAGAGAAAGTTGCTGTTCTGCAAAATCACATTTTCAATTTTGTTCCCAATATGGCAATCTTCTTCAACTTGGTATCTATAATGTATGGACAACATGCTGCTATGCTATCTAAACCGACCTTGCCAGGGTAAATGGGTGCTGAAGTCCAAAATATCTTAAAGGCACAATATAGGGAAGATTCATACTAAAGTGATAGTATAAATCAATGCAGCCTAGCCTACAGCTGACTTTCATTTATTGCCAAATTACCCATATTGAAAAGTGGGTCAGCTTGCTGCAAATATTTGTGTGGTTCTGTTCAAGTGGCAAATCAGGAGCCGCTGAGTTTCAGTTAGTAGTCAGTCCACTTCTGTTTCGGTTAAGCGACTAAGACGATCAGCACCAGTGGAACAGCAAGCCAAATCTCAATTACACAGCTGCATTAGCTTTGCCAGTAGCAAAAAAAAATCACAGCGAAAATATTACAGCACAAAAATAAATGAACAATAGGTTTTCAGCACTTCTAGCTGGTTTATAATGGAATTACAACCATGTCCATTGAAAGAAATTGGTCAATCTTAGCTTCAATTAAATTAAAAGCATTTTGAAGCGTGAGCTCCTATAGGCGTTATTGAATTACAACTCCTAACAACCTTAGCCAACATGGCCTGTGACAAAGGATATTGGGAACTGTAGTTCCAGAGCAGCTGGCAAGCTGTAGGATAAAACTAAGGATGAAGAGAGATGGAAACATCGTGAGGAATATGGTAGTAGCATTTTCATAAATATATTATACAGAATAACAGAATAACACAGTTGGAAGAGACCTGGGAGGTCTTCTAATCTAATTCTCTGCTCTGCCATTCTGGACAAATGGATATCCAGTCTCTTCTTAAAAACTTCCATAGTATCATGTCTATTTGTATATGGAAAGAACAATTGTAGTGACAATTTCAAACGCAGTTTTAGGCAGTGCCTAAAAGCTGAATTCATGGCAGCGTTCCAGTATTTGAGGGGCTGCCACCAAGAAGAGTGAGTCCATCTGTTCTCCAACTTTGTTATTTTGTTGTTCTGGCTGTTAGGTTAGCTCAGGGGTCTGCAACCTTAAATACTCAAAGAACCATTTGGACCCATTTCCCACAGAAAAGAAAACACCGGGAGCCACAAAACCCTTCCCGTGCCTGACTGTTTCTTGAACAGCCACAAAACTAGCAGATGTAGTTGAATTAAGCATTCTGTTTTCTTCTGAAAGTTTTCTTTTCTTGGATTTATCCATGGTTGGCATACCCGGGGTTGAAAAGCTCAATAAATTGTGTGCTGGTGGGTGTCGCACTTTGGTGGTTGTGACACATATTTTGAGTGACAGGAAGCCACAGCAGAGGGGTGAAAGAGCCACATGCGGCTCCAGAGCTGCAGGTTGCTGACCCCTGGGTTAGCCAGTTCACTAGATATTGAAGGATTGGTGCATATTTATGCATTTTTTTTGCCCTGCCATTTGCTAATATTCTCACTTTTTTTCTTGGACTCTAAACTCTTTATAGGCAAACTTTTACTGCCATTTACACATTTGAGTCATTGATAAAAATACTGGCCAGAGGATTTTGTATGACTGAATTCACCTTCCTCCGAGACCCCTGGAATTGGCTGGATTTTTCTGTTATTATCATGGCGTAAGTAACTTTACTGTATTTTTTTTCCTTCATCTCCCTGGACTGAGCTTTATTGAAGTTTTATGACATGATAATATGTGTTGCTCCTCCCTGTCTTTCTAAAGAATTAATTTTGTGTATTTGGGACAAGGAAGTGAATGAACTTCTTTAGATCAGCTATTCCGCTTCCCTCCAGATAGGCTGGAACAACATCTCCCATAATCCCTAACCAGCATAGGGAATTGGTCATCCCAACTCATCTGACAAGCTCATTCTTGGGGATGGTGCTTTAGATTTTGCTGGCAACCTATTTAACTAAGTAAAATGAGTAACTTGCTACAAATGAAGTTCATAATTACATGAAACATATTCCAGAGCACTTTTGCTAGGAACAATGATATCAACTACAGTGTATAGTGCATCTAACATTTGGCACATGTTAAAGGCTGATTTAGCTATTGGCATCTTTTCTCTAACACTTTGACAGAGTGTCAAATTTCAGATGATTCTTCTTCTGAAGTCTAGACCAGATTCTTTAAATAGATTTCTTAGCAATTTCCAACCTGTTTAGCTTCTGTATCCATTCTGAAACGAATGTATAGGGCAATGCAGTTTTAAAAAGCCAAAGTCCCTCTGTTTAAATACGACCAGGAGCTGAGGTGGCGCAGTGGTTAGAGTGCAGTACTGCAGGCTACTTCAGCTGACTGCTAGCTGCAAGTTCAGCAGAACGAATCTCAGTTGCTTAAGGTTGACTCAGCCTTCTATCCTTCCGAGGTGGGTCAAATGAGGACCCAGATTGTTGGGAGTAATATGCTAACTTTGTAAACCGCTTAGAGAGGGCTGTAAAAGCCCTATGAAGCGGTATATAAGTGCTATTGCTATAAATCTGTGGTACAGACACAACTCTCTCAGTGACTGAGTCTTCATTGACATCTTGCAATACATTTTGGGAGAGACCCCTGAGGTTGATGTAGCAGACATTGGTGCATTCCAACACCTGTCTGATTCTCTGCCTAATTATTCCTTTTATTTTGACTGATGAAGCTTTGTCCAGTTGCCACGATTCAACATTTTAGATATCTCTCAGTGTAGAGTTTTCAGCACCATACTGGAAAAACCTTCATTGCTAAATTGGTATAAATCCTCATCTCTTCTATCTCTAGACCAATGAAATTGAACCGTAGCCTGGGTTCCCATATTGTAGTAAGTCATCATGTGGCTTGCTGATTTTTGGCTTATTTGTAATGTGAAGCAAGCAAACTGTGGTTTACTCAATAAAATGTAGTTAAAGAAATCACAGTTTAGACCCATAGGTGAATACAGTTGCACTAAGTGCGGGTTATCCTAAAACCTTAACATCAAATCCGTTGCAACTCTTTGAGAATCTGCTGAACCTTTACACCTACAGCTATAGAGAAGATCTTTCCAATGAAAGGGATTAAAATCCCTATTAGGAAAAATAACTTCTTTAAGCCAAAGTGAATATTTAAAAAAAAAAAATTGTGCAGGACTGGGAGGTGAGGTCAGAAATTTCAGTGAGTACAAATTTGAGGGGCATGGAATTTTTTCCCTGTGGAACTTGTTGTGATCTGGATATGCATCAAAGCAAAACAACTAATTCAGCCAGATGTCCCATCGTCCACCTTCAAAGCTTTATCAAACCTTCATTAACGTCCTGCTTCTATGGTGCACTTTGCCTTGTCATGTCAATGTTATCCCTCTTTGCCAGACACGACACCTCATTGAGATGGACTGTGGCTGAATCACAAAAGGCAGCCAGCTATAACTTTGGCAAGACCACTGTGAGAATGATAAAAGTTCTTGAGTTCGACCTCAATAACAAGTCCATGAGGAATTACTAACTAAATTAGTTAATTCTTAACTGACTGAACTGAAGCAAACTAAACTGAACTGAACTAAATAAATTAACAGCTAAAAGCACACACAACCAGGCACCATATAAATGCACAATTGACCCCGAAATTTATGTTAAGTGAGGAATTTGTTAAGGGAATTTTGCCCCTTTTTACGACTTTTTTTTTTGCCACATTTGTTAAATGAATCAATACAGTTGTTACGTGAATCTGGTTTCCCCATTGACTTTGCTTGTCAGAAGATCACAAAAGAGAATCACATGATCCCCGAACCATCATAAATGTGTCAGTTGTCAAAAATCCGAATATAAACCATGTGATTATGGGGATGCTACAATGGTCATAAGTGTGAAAAATGGTTATGTCACTTTTTTTAGTGCTGATGTAACTTCAAACAGTCACTAAATGAAATGTTGTAAGTCAAGGACTACCTGTACTACCTATAGTATACATTCTGGAGAGAGATACGTTCCCTGGGTATGGGTCCAGCTTGTTTCCAAAAGCTTGGAAGAATAATTTTCTAGTCCTGGTGACTAATTCAGATTGGATACTGCAACATTATCCTGGGACGTTATCCTTCGCCTTTTATTTGCAATTACTTCCCTATTTGTCCTCCATGTTTTCTCATTTTGGGATATCAGTATTAAAATTGGTTATCCGGAATTGCTATGGACATAGCTTTTTATTTTTAAAGATTCAGCTCTCAGCATAATAACCTGTAGAAAAAAAAATCAGGCCCAACATTAGGTAGAGTAAGATAACTAGTCTAAAATAGCAAATGCTAAGAGTCAGTAATAATGGCACCATCCCAGATCTTATTTTTGAGGTTCCAAGTCTTTCTTAAGTCTAAGAAATCATGATTGTGTGTGTGTTAGAAAGGCTGTATATAACTCTTGTATCTGGGAAAGGAGTTATGTAGCCCCTACTAAATATATCTGTCTGTCTTAGTTACAGTTTTTCTCAATACTTCCCCGATTTCTTTTCTTCTCCTTCTTGTCTTCCCAGCTCCAATTTTTGTAGGGGTTTTCCTTGGTTGGGTGTGAAATAAATATCAGTTCTATGTAAATTCAATTTATACCAACCTTTAAGGAAATGACCAAATAGGCTTGAATCCCACAAACTTACACGAATAAGTAGGAACATACTTAGCAATAATAATCTCATTCAGCTACATCAGAGGTAGTCAAGTATGGCCCTTTTTCAACCTGTGGACTTCAACTCCCAGAATTCCTGAACTGAGCCATGCTGGCTAAGGAATTCTGGGCATTTAAGTCCACAGATTGTAAAGAGGCCATATGTGCTTACACTTCAGATATATATATTATTGTGGGACTCTAAAAATCTTAATGTTGGAAGGGACCTTGGAGACATCAATTCAAATTTCCTAGTGAACTTTAACCATTGCTTCCAAATGGCTATTTGAAAACATTGTGGATGGACCACCATTTTTATGAGTCACTGTTTCTTCTGTTAAATTGCTCTTATTGTTAAGAAGCTTTGCTCAAGCTGGAGACTCTGTGCTGTTTCGGACAAATGGCTCTCCAATCTCTTCTTGAGAACCTCCAGTGATAGAGCACCCACAACTTCTGGAGGCAAGCTGTCCCACTGATTAATTGTTCTAATTTTCAGGAAATTTCTCCTAAGTTGGATCTCTCCTTGATCAGTTTCCATCCATTGCTTTTTATCCTGCCTTCAGTGCTTTGGAGAATAAGTTGACCATTCTTCTTTGTGACAGCCCCTTAAATATCGGAACGCTGCTGTCATGTCACCCTAGTCCTTTTTTTCATTCAATTCCTGCAATCATTCTTCATATGTTTTAATCTCTGGTTGCCTAATCATTTTTGTTGCTCTTCTCTGCACTCCTCCAGATAGTGAACCAGCCATCCTTGTAGGTAGTACAAAATGTACCACAACCCATCACCCCAGTACTACTCCTGGCCAAATATCTTATATCTGTTGCTATAGCAACAGCAGCTCTCCAAGGCTATGAGCTGTCTTCTGATCAAACACATAGACGGGAATCTAAGCGAAATACTATTTCCTCACTCGACGTGAGTTATTCATCTCCCCAAGACCTGATGTTTTTCTCATCAGCTGAATTCAAGTACGATGATTGAGGAAATAGGATAAATTCAAGCCTAATGACCGAAGAAGCTATAAGATGAGCAAAATCCATTTTAGAATAACCCAGATAGGACAACAACCTGTAGGGGACAATTATGCCCTTGTCTTAGATGTCAGGAAGCGTGTAGATAATTGTTCACATGATGACTTCACCATGCAAGTGTCATTGTGATCCTCCTGTCTGTTCTCTGGCTTCATTCTTTACTGAAGTAACTGTATTTATTACTTGTTACTGAATCTGTACCCTGCCTTTATTTATTCCAAGGCTTAGTAAAGCTTATACAGTAGTAATGAGAAATACAAATTTAGGAAAGAAAAAATCGATCCAAATAAAATAAGTTGCTAGAATAGCTAATGCTTTAAATCTTGACAGACGAAATGCATATTATGCATTAATGAAATTTAATAAATTTAATAAATAAAACAGTTCATAAGTTTTCTACATACTGGGAGAGTTGGAATAAAATGTCCCTTATGAGGGAGCATATTCTCTAGCCTGATAATTAAATTGGCAGCTGAGACCTTTCCTGCCCATCTAAGCCACCAGAAAAGTCATTTATTTATTAAGAAAATTTATTTGCCCCGCCTCCCCCCCCCAACTTACTCACGGTGATTCTGAGCAGCTTACTGAAATAGAACCCCAAAACAATACCAAATGAACTGCCAATCCCACCCCCAACAATAATATTCAAACCAACTACTTTATGGACTCCATATCATCCTTGGGTTTCCACCCATTGGCCAAAATCATGTCTTCAAAACCTTCCTATAGAGGGTCAAACGGGGGGCCAATTTTATTTCTGCAGGGATGATGTTCCTCAGGAAAGGAGCCACCATGGAGAGAAGGCCCTTCTTTTTTGTCCTACCAGATAGACTTCCTTAAGACAGGGCAGTTCCCTGCCTCCCTGCTCTGGTGGGTTGAGCAGATATGACTGGGAAAAGAAAGTCCTTCAAATGAACTGGTCCCAGACCATGCAGGACTTTAATGGTGACAGCCAGCATCTTGAACTGCACTTAGAAGCAAACATGCAGCCAATGCAGCTTCTGCAAGAGAGGTGACAAATATGCAAATTTAGCTTTCATAGTCTACTCAAGTTCATAGAAGAGGACTATGGTGCTGCTCTAGATTGATTTTAGATAGTAGGCTAAGTCCCTGAAAAGTCAACACCAGCACTCTGAGACCAGTAGGCTGTTAGTTCCAGTGGAAAATGTTTAGTACAGGTAGTCCTTGTCTTACAACAGTTCATTTAGTGACCATTCAAAGTTACAACAGCACTGAAAAAAGGACTTATTACTGTTTTTCACATTTATGACTGTGGCTGCATCTCCATGGTCACATGATCAAAATTTAGATGCTTGGCAACTGACTTCTATTTATGACAGTTGCAGTGTCCCAGGGTCATGTGATCATTTTTTGCGACCTTCTGTCAAGCGAAGTCAATGGAGAAGCCAGATTCACTTAACAATTGTGTTACTAACTTAGCAACTGCAGTGATTCATTAACAACCGATTCCTTAAGACCACACCTAGAATATTGCATCTAGTTTTGGACACACTATAAAAGACATGTTGAGACTTTAGAAAAAGTGCAGAGAAGAGCAAGCAGGATGATTAGGGGACTGGAAACTAAAGCATATGAAGAACAGTTACAGGGACTGGGCATGGCTAGTCTAGTGAAGAGATGGACCAGGGGAAACATGATAGCAGGGTTCCAATATTTAAGGGGCTGCCATAGAGAGGAGGGGGTCAAGATATTTTCCAAAGTATCTGAAGGCCAGACAAGGAATAATGGATGGAAACTGATTAAGGAGAGATTCAACCTAGAAAAAAGGAGAACTTTTCTGATAGTGACAACAATCAACCAATGGAACAGAAGTTGCCTTCAGATGTTGTGTGAGCTTCATCACTGGAGGCTTTCAAGAAGAGACTGGACTGGCCTCTGTCAGAAATGGTGTAGGGTCTCCTGCTTGGGTGGGGGGTTGGACTACAAAATCCATTCCAACTCTTTAATCTAATATTAAAACCGGGGCAAGAAAAGTTGGAAAATGGGAAAAATACACTTAACAGTTGAAATTGCTATATAATATCATTGCAAGATGATCCAGACCTAAAATGAAAATTAGCTCAATGAGAATTCCCTTAATGTGCAACAGCCCTGGATTGTGTCTTTGTGAAGGTTTAGTTGACATCAGAGCTCATGCAGACTGCACAGAGCTTACAACCAGCCTGCTGTGGTCTCCAAAGGGCTGCATAAAACCAACGGAGAGAGGATCAGAATGAAAATATTTCTATGGTGGTTTTCAAGCTCGCACAATGCAAGAACCACCAACTGAGCAGAATCTGCACAATAGGCTGTGCCAGAAAAGACAAAACTGTGCTTAAAACCAACCAAATCAAACACGTTGTATTTAGTTAGTCACTAGGTCTTTAAATAGTCTAGTAAAGCATGTGTGAACCCAGAAATTTTCTGATTAGTCGCCCTGATCATGTGATATGTGAAGGAATATACTTGTGTCAGGATGCCAAGAAAATGTCCAAGAAGTAATTACAGGCCTCAAGTTACAACAGTTCATTTAGTGACCATTTACAAATTACAACAGCACTAAAAAAATAACCTTTTTTTCATACTGACGATCTTTGCGGCGTCCCCATGATCCTGTGATCACAGATGTGGGGCAACTGAGTCATACTTATGATGGTTGCAGTATCCTGGGGTTAAGTGATCCCCTTTTGCGACCTTCTGAGAAGCAAATTCAATGGGGAAGCCAGATTCACTTAACAACCTTGCCACCAACTTAACAATTGCAGCGATTTGCTTAATAGTGAAAGGCTGTAAAATGGGGCAAAACTCACAACAAATGTCCCACTTAACAACATAAATTATGGGCTGGATTGTGGTCATAAAGTGAGGACTACCTCTAGCGGCTGCTGCCAATACATTCATTTGCCCATCTTTGCTGCTTGCTAGCTTGCAGTGCAAAAGCCCGTGTCTTATTTTCAAAGCAAATTCTTAATCCGATTTAAGTCCCATATCTCCTCCCAACCCACTAAAACAAAACAGGAGATTTAAGTTCCTGGATCAGCTGCGGCTTTGGCCCTCTTAGCAGGAAGTGAAATAGCAACATCCTGAGCTGGACAACTGTGAGATCCTTAAAAAAATGTCACAAAGGGCAGTGTCGGCCAGTTCAGCATTGAGATTTTCCAAAATGGTTTTTTTTAAAAAAGAGCCGAAGAAAACCAAAGCCATAATGTGGGGATTGGGGAAGAAAATACCTCAATCCTCTTTTTATTTTTATTTTTTTAAGTTGAAGGAAAAGTATTGAAAAGGGCATTGTCACAACAATCGGGCAATTCTGCTTGAATTTTAAAACTTGTTGATTCATTTTTGAATATTCAGCTTCAGTTTTAGCAAGTACATAATGGGAACATAAGCTTTGACTTCAAGTACCTTCAATAAAGACAAAATTGCCTCTTACATCCAGCTCTTTACTATCGATTTCCTTAGAGAGAGACAGCCTGTATTTTAATAGCAAGAGCCCACCGAAGAGAGAGACTAACTCATTTAAAAAAAAACAAAACCTTAGCTAATTCCTATTTTAATAAAGGACCCCTCTTTCAATAGAATTCTAGATATTTAGAGTGCCTATAATATTAAGTTTCTTGAGTCATTTGAAGCTTTTGATATCCAGTTACCTGGACAGAAATACCATAGCTGAATTTAGAACTCCTTCTATAAGGATTCCTTTAGATTTCCTGCTGAAGCACACACAGATTCTCCCAAGGGAGGGAAACAAATGTTGCTGCAAAAAAGTGATGATTGAAGCCATTTCCATCCATTGAAAGCTCTGCTCATTAAAAAAAAAAAAAAAGGCTGTGATTTGTAATTACAGCTGCCATCTTGACTGTATTTTATTTTATTATTTATTTTATAAAATTTATCCTTCTTACCACAAGATGACTCTTTTCTCAACCCTGCAGATTGTCCTAATTCTCAGCAGGCTTCAGTGAGCATGCACCCATATTGCAGGTAGTCCTCGACTTACCATCTATAATTGAAAACCACCCCCACCCACACACAACATTTCTGTTGTTAAACAAAGCAGTTGTTAAATGAGTCTGGCCCACTTTTAGCATCTTTTTTGCCACAATTGTTAAGTGAATCCTGTGGATGTTAAGCAAAACTGTTTTCTCCAATTGACTTTGCTTGTCGGAAGTGGGCTGGAAGGTTGCAAATGGTGATCCCATGACCCCATGATGCTGTAAATATAAATATATGCCAGTTGCCAAGCAACCGAATTTTGATCGTGTGAGCATGGGAATGCTGCAATTGTGGGAGAATTGATCATAAGTCACATTTTTCAGTAACTTTGAATGTTCATTAAACAAATGGTTGTAAGTCATGGACTACACAACATATCAGTCTTTTTTTAAAAAACAGGTTTCCCCCCCACCCCTTCTGAATGATTTTATTTTCACTTTAATTTCTTTTTTTCTTTCTTCCTTGTCCATGGGGCAAAACTAACTTAACTGTCTTGCTTAGCAACAGACATGTGGTCATAAGTTAGTTAGTTAGTTAGTTAGTTAGTTAGTTAGTTAGTTAGTTAGTTAGTTAGTTAGTTTATTTATTTATTTATTT
>JANHFM010003350.1:24551-43339 GCA_032468115.1 Grayia smithii | reverse complement strand
GAAATCTGGGAGTTGAAGTCCACACATCTTCCAGCGGCCAAGGTTGAGAAACACTGCCGTAAAGGAAAAACAAAATCAAATTAGTTCCTTCTAGCGTCATTGGTCTGTTTAGCTTGTGTGCTCAATAGAACTGGAACTTCCCAAGTCTGTGCTCGTCCTTGATTGAACCTTGTGAACTAAAAACTACTTGTGCCTCTTTAGTGTCTCAAGTGTGGAAGAGAACATTCAGGGTTTTATAAATGAATACTCTGTTTGAAAACATGAGATCGCCCAGACTGTACAACTGTTCACTCTGGATCATTGAGGATATGGCACCAGAGCTTCACACCTTTTCAGAAGTGTATTCAAGGAAATGTTGAAGGACATCAAAATACAGGCAGTGATTCCCTTGCTTATGAGCATTGGAAACTGGGCTAATATAGTTTTCTGGTGGGAACCTTGTTGATGTTTTTTGTGTACCATTTTTCATTTGTTAATCTTATACAAGTTGTCCTCGACTTATGACTATAATAGAGGCTGACTATTATGGCTGTAAGTCGTGATGATCATAAAGCAGATCATCACATTGCCAGACCTGATTTAATCTTCTTTATGGCAGTTGTTAAGTGAGCACCATAGTCATAAAGCGAACATGGTGACTGTTAAGCAAACTCATTGTTTTTTTAGGGGGCAATGAAAAGAATACTAATTTTTAGTATTGGGAAAAAAATACTAGTTTTTGGCAAAAATATCATAAATCACAGTCATGTGACCATGGGATGCACCAAGTAGCTGTAAATACAAGCTAATAGCTGAATGTCCAAAATATGGTCACATGATTTTAGGGGAGCTCCTGACTGTTGGAACTCTGAAACCAAATCATAAATACTTTAAGGGTGGGGTGGGGTGTCTGTCATAACATCAAAGGGTTGCTAAGCAACTGGTTGTAAGTTGAGGACTACATGTAACAGTAAGAATATAGGAATTCTTGCAATAAAGGCGAGAGCTTAAAACATTTTTTAAAATATTATTTTAACCTGTAGGGATCTTATGCATCTGGTTTCTCATGTTTAAAATATTTTGAAACATGGGAAGCAACTACAGGTAGTCCTCAACTTATGACCACAATTGAGCCCAAAATTTCTGTTGTTAACCAAGGCAGTTGTTAAGTGATTTTTGTCCCATTTTATGACCCTTTTCCCACATTCCTTAGGCAAATCTCTGCAATCTTGCAGTTGTTAAGCAAATCTGGCTTCCCCATTGACTTTGCTTGTCAGAAGCCAGCTGGGAAGGTTACAAAAGGTGATCACATGACCTTGGGACAGTCATAAATACATGCCAGTTGCTAAGCACTCACAATTTGATCACTTGACCATGTTAAAATGGTGGCAAGTCTGAAAGCTGGTCATACGTTATGTTTTTCAATGCTGATGAAAACAGTCACTACAGCAGGAAGTGACCTGTAGGACAACTGAATCCCCAGTTCGTGGACTTTCACCTGGCCGCAGCATGCCAGAACAAACAAGCAAAGCCTTATCTACGGGCAAAGTCATGCCTCCTCCGATCCATGGAAAAAGCTCTCCCCATGGAACCAGTCTCTGGTGCCCCAAAGGTTGTGGGGCTGCTGCTGTAGAAAGGAAGCATTTAGCATTCTGGTACTGTAAATCAGAATTTCTACGGAAAGGGCAACTCTCTTATAAAAGCATCTGTACTTCTGAAAGGGTTTGAGGCATCTGTACTAAATTGTGCTTAAAGCTTAAAGCTAAACAAAGGACTGATCTCACTCTGGAGTGAGAGGCAGAAATAAAAAAAGAAATAGAATTGGACTGATCTGACTCAGAATTTCAGTTCCAAAGAAGTCATTAATATGATTCCATGGCAAAACTTGGGAGTTTCTTGCTGGTCTTCAAAAGTCTTGTGCCATAAAGGCCATGGACTGATAGCCACTGCATTAGGTGCTTTGTGGGCAAATACAGATAGTCCATAACGTATGACCACAATTGAGCCCAGATTGAGCTGCTAAGCAAAATGGTTGTGAAGTGAGTTTTGCCCCATTTTGCGACCTTTCTTGCCAAATTGTTAAGTTAGTAACCCGGTTGTTAAGTGAATCTGGTTTCCCCCATTGACTTTGCTTATCAGATGGTCATAAAGAATGATCACATCACCTCGGGACACTGCAACCGCCATAAATATGAGTCAGTTGCCAAGCGTATGAATTTTGATCATGTGACCATGGAGACAGTTGCAATGGTCAATAAGTATGAAAAACGATCCTGTCACTTTTTTCAGTGCTGTTGTAACTTCGAATGGTCACTAAATGAACTATTAATAAATAAATAATAAATAAATATTGTACTAGAGGTAGAAATCATAAACAGCATTCCCAAAGGGCTTCAAAATGACCATGGATTTCTACAAAAAGCTGCTCAAATAGAAGATGAGTACATGTTTGTTCCTGACTACAGTAATTAGCGATGAGATCGGTCTTCTAGATTTGACAATCTTTTAACATATGTTAATCTTTTTTCCCCCTTTGTCAGCAGGAAAATAGAAGAGGTTTTGAATAGGGGTTCCACATCCCTTCTACTGAGTTAACTCTGAGTAATAAGATGGGGGTAGCCTGTAAAATGAAACTCCTGTATTTAAAAAAATATATGATGCTTGCTTTAATTCTATTAGTATTAGTAGTATTGATATTTTCAGTTGCCAGGCATTGTCTTAATAGTCACATTTTGGGGTGGGCTGTTGGGATTCACATTTGGAACAATATGTATATATATTTTTGTCTTTTAGAAAACACTTTTGTAATAGTTCATTTTATAACTGGGGGAATTTTTTTTCAAGACTTGCATGCATTCATGCATACATATATAAAAAAGGGTTAAGGGCTAAGTTTAAATAACCCACTAATTGACAGAACATCGACTATGTGTGAAGAAGATTCTAATTTAATACCTAGCGTCCCCAGAGAAGAAAAAAAGAAGAAACAGATGGAAATTGTATTTCTTGCTCCAAAGAAATTCCTTTCTAGCCCTTTATGTAGAACAGGTGGGCGAGAGACTTTGAGCATTAATTGTTATAATTAGATATAATTAGATTATGAATTTGTTATACAAAAGTTGTTGAATTCTTTCACAATGGCTCTGGAGTTTTGCTGCAATAATTTGACTAATCTTAAATTAATCTTAAATTACAGTTTAATATATGTTGTACATGTAGTCCTCGACTTACAACCACAATTGAGCTCAAAATTTATGTTGCTAAGCGAGACAGTTGTTAAATGAGTTTTCCCCATTTTACAACCTTTCTTCTTGTTAATTGAATCATTACAGTTGTTAAGTTAGTAGCATGGTTGTTAAATCTGGCTTCTCCATTGTCTCTGCTTGTCAGAAGGTCACAAAGAGTGATCACGTCCCCGAGGACTTTGCAACCATCATAAATATGAGTCAATTGCTATGTGCCTGAATTTTGAATCACGTAACCATGTGAATGTTAGAATGGTCGTAAGTTTGAAAAATGGTCATAAGTCATTTTTCTCAGTGCTGTTACAACTTCGAACTGTCACTAAATGAACTGGTGTAAGTCAAGAACTACTTGTAGTTACTATAATTAGGGCGTATCAAATTTTTCAACTTTCAATTTCCAAGCTTTAAGGGTGCTCAAAAGTTGTGGCAAACTTTGGGGATTGTAAAGATATTTTGGTAACTTTAATAAAATTTAGATACACTTGGTAAGTAAGTATGTAAATATCATAACTTTTTAACATTTTGTTTGTTTCATTAATATGGTGTTTTATTGTAATTGAGAAGCCTGACAATATTGGGGTAAAAAGAACAAAAGTATTAACTGATTTGTTATTAACTGACTTCCTGTATTCCATTTTAACTTCAAAAATTTAGATCCTTTCCTAGGAATCTTTAAATCACTAACAATTTGGAAGAAATTCAGTTATGTTCTAATTTTGGAAAGTGCATTATAATATAAAAAGTTTCATAAAAATTTCCTCATTCTTTTCACTTTCATAGCAGCTACAAATCCCTAAACTCATGTATTATATTGACTTATTTGGCCTCCACCTCTTAAGTTCTTGATATTTAAAATGTGTAAAATATAGGTTTATCAGGTTATATATAGTTTGTAGCTGCTTAGAGTCTTTTTAACATCATACACAGCTTTAGACGTGTTCCCTATATAATAGGAGAATTTTGAAACAGTGTTGTTGTTGTTGTTTGTTCACCAACCTGTGATCTCAGGCAGATTGGGGGTGAGAGGTGGGGAAAGTTAATTCCTTTTTGTTGTGTAGTAAGCTTCCTATTTACAATTACCTTGATCCAAAAATATTTTCCAGTAATTTTGCCTCATTCCTGTTGCAAGGCCAAGACTTAAGTGATGGGTTTTTATGTTTTTGCAATACAATACTGGTTTGCACTTTCATTATCCTTGGATTTGGATTTTCTATGTATCTAATGTTCTTCAATGAGAAGTTCAATACAAGTAGTCCTCAACTTATGAACACAATTGAACCCAACATTTTCATTGCTAAACAAAAGAGTTGTTACTTAAGAGTTTTGCCCTATTTTACGACTTTTTTTTGCCTAGTTGTTAAATGAATCACTGGAGTTGTTGGCCTCCCTACTGACTTTACCTTGTCAGAAGGTCACAAAAAGTGATCATGTGACCCTCAGACACTGCAACCATCATAAATAGTTGCAAAGCATCCAAATTTTGATCAGGTGACCATGGAGATGTTGCAACTGTCGTAAATGTGAAAAATGGACATAAATCTCTGACTGTAACTTTGAACGGTCACTAAATGAATGGTTATAAGTTGAGGACTACCTGTAATGTTGGGCAAGCAAGAGAAATCACCTAGCACTACTGATCTTCCTTCTGCTTATCTGCAGAAAAATTATATGAGTAATTCATGGTGGCCAATTAAACAGATCTTTGCATAGGAGACCCTCTTAAGAATTCTGTGCAATTGCCTTGAGCTTCACCATGGAAGAAAATGGAATATTGAAATACAATAAATGAATCTGTTTTAAATAGATGAAAGACAGAATGGTTTGCGTGGGCTAATCCAGCACCCAAAATATAGAACAGAAATATCCATAATGCACAAATATTTTAGTAGCTGACCTGCAGTTAATCAATGCAGCCAAGATTTGCCAAGGCCGAAAAGCCCTTTATCCAATTCTGGTAATCAGTGCATCAACTTTAAGGTAATAGAATAACAGAGTTGGAAGGGACCTTGGAGGTCATCTAGTCCAACCCCTGCATGAGCAGGAGGAGACCCTATGCTATTTCAAGACAAGCCTGGCCCATTTTTAAGACAATTTAAGGCAGTCCTTAGCTATGTGTACCTTGCTGATTGTTTCCAGATAATTTTGGCTTAATTCAACAGGTTTGTAAGAAAATTGACCAGACTAGGTAAAAAATTCATACTTTGAAATGTTAGGTTACTGACAGCTTTTTTTAAAAAAAAATAAAATAAAAACTGTTTCATATAAACCAGGTAAGAAGCCCTGATAATTACATATCTGGTCTCAGCCTCAAGTGACTATTTTTTTCCCTGTCCTCCCCTTCCCTTCTTTCTCTTCTTTTCTTTCTTTTGCTGTCCTTGTTTTGCTGTCATGGACTTCTTCTTCTTGTCTGAAACTTTCCTTGTTTACAGATACATAACTGAATTTGTGGACCTGGGCAATGTCTCAGCCTTACGAACATTCAGAGTTCTCCGGGCGCTGAAAACAATCTCAGTCATTTCAGGTGAAAAAAAAAGTTATCATGGGGTTAAACACTTTGGATGCACCCAGTAAAGCTTATGTGCCATTCCCCCATAGCAAAATGGCCACCGATAGGATATGGTTTGGTATGGATGAGTAAGGGGAACAGAGCAACCTGTTCAATAGAATGCTTTTTGATACGGCCCTCATCCACTCCCTCAAAATTTATTTTGTGGTGAGCATAAAACATTTTTTGTGGATCTAAAATATCTGGGTAGAAATTTGTGCGTGTGTGCCTTCAGGTCAGTCTTATGACTATACAGGTATGTCCATGCTGTTTTGTAGGCAATGTTTTCCAAAGTGGTTTGTCATTGTTTCCTTCCTAGGGCTGAGAGAGAAGGACTGACCCTACAACGCCCAGAAGGCTTTTACGCCCAAGGCAGGATTAGAACTCAGAGTCTCCCAGCTTCAGCCTAGGATCTTCCTTGCTGCACCTCAATGGCTCTGGGCTAATAGGATGGGTCAGGTCCAGAGTCCCCAGTCCCCTCATTTCTTGTCAATGAGGAAAAGGTTACCATTTGGTTCTCCTCCTCACATCTTTCTCAGCATCTCCAATGAGAGAGTGAGTGATGGTCAAAATCATGCAGTTGGCTTCTGGCTCTAAGGCATGACTCAAACTGAAGTTTTTATGCTTCTAGTCCAGAGGTCTCCAAACTTGGCAATTTTAAGATTTGTGGATTTCAACTCCCAGAATTCCTCAGCCAATGTGGCTGGCTGAGGAATTCTGAGAGTTGAAATCCACAAGTCTTAAAGTTATCAAATTTGGAGACCCCTGTTCTAGTCCAGCACCTTAAACTACTAGCCCAAACTGCCTCTTTGAAATATGACTTGCAAAGATACCCCAACAGCAATACAAGTCAGGAGTCAATCTAATATCTTAAACTTTGCACTTGTTAGAAAAATAGAACAACAATATTAGAGTAAGTCCAATACATTGAAAAAAAAATCTTTTCCATGAGAAAGGTTTGGAGGTAAAATTGCAAAAATATGACAATCCCCTTGGAAAAAGTAAGATCCTTCAATAAAACTAATTTTCAGGCTAAAGGCTATTTATATATACTTGTGTTTATGTAAACATGCTTTTTATAACTGAAAAAAATGAGAGGTGAATCTAGTTTTGTTTTCTCATTTTGTTGACTCTGAGATGTGTTGGATCACAACCCCCATCATCAGTTGAGTGGATGAGAACTGAAGTCCAACATCATTGGAAGGCTGGATTAGTCTTTCTTCAATACTGCTAGGCCCAGCATTTTAGATCAGAGTCAGCTGAATCTGGGCACAATCCACAAGTGCTTTTTCCTCAGAAACCCCATTGAGACAAATATAATAGCGCAGTCTTATAAATTTTTTAAAAAATTTCCAATGGTGCCAGCTCCCCTCTTTGACATCCTCTCACATTGCCTTATTTTAGTCAAAAATGAAGGCAATTCCTTTTTTCCCTTGCCCCTTCTTATGAAAACTTAGTTATGGATGCTTTCATCTTTCTGTCTCCCTCTCCCTCCTCTCTTCCCCCCCTTTAAATTGGCAATGGGATGTACTCTAAAAACGAAAAAATGGGGAAAAATAAATATTCCAGGGGCTTATCAATGGACAGGGCTTCTTCAGCCTTAGTGTTTAACATCTTTCACCTACATGGCCCGGTAGAGCAGAATGTCAAAACAACCAACCCTGCACATGACAAGGTATACGACCACAATTCAGCTCAAAATTTCCAAGACAGTAAAGTGAGTTTTGCCTCACTTTATGACCTTACTTGCAATAGTTGTTAAGTACATCACTGCAGTTGTTAAGTTGGTAATGGGTTGTTAAGGGAATCTGGTTTCCTTGTTGAATTTGTTTGTCAGGAGGTCACAAATGTGACCAACTGATCCCGGGGAATGTAACTTTTATAGATATATGCTAGTTGCCAAGCATCTGAATTTTAATCAGATGACTTTGGGGATGCTGCAACAGTCATAATTGTGAAAAACAGTCATAATTCACTTTTTTCAGTTACCACAGAACTCCGAATGGTCATTAAACAAATGGCTGTAAGTCGGGGACTACCTGTAGATGGTTATCCTGAACAGAAGTTGTCAATTATAGGCTAAAAAAGGGGCTGTTTTATTTTTATTTTGTCTTATTTTATTTTAGAGGGAGAAGTAGAGGGATGATAGACCAGGAGTGGCAGAATCAACTCCTTTTAGGTGGCAAATATTCACAATGCAGCATTCTCCACTGAAACTAAAGCAATGACACTTGTTCTGAGGCACCTGTGAAGCATTTAAGGGATGAATGTTATATTTTCCAGAAGGCAAATGAAAATCCTTGGGAGGAAAATGCTACTGATTTTAAGGGATTTGGATTTCCTTCTCCTTATCTTTCCTGGTCCCATACTGAATTGTAGAATGTAAAAAAACTAATGTTGAGTTGTAGACGATGAAATACTTTTGGCTTTCCTAAAAAGTTTTTGCCTAAACATGTAGCAGAAGAAGGTTGCTCAGATGTCAGGTAAAAGGAAAAGGCAAAGGTTTTCCTTTGTCCAGTCATGTCCAATTCTAGGGGGCGGCCTTCATCTCTATTTCATAGCCAAGGGACTCAGCGTTGGCTGAAGACGTTGTCGTGGTCATGTGGCTAGCATGACTCTACACCAAGGTGCATGGAATGCTGTTACTTTCCCACCAAAGTGGTACCTATTTATCTTCTCTCATTTGCATGCTTTCAAACTGCTAGGTGGGCAGGAGCTGGGGCAAGAATGGGAGCTCATCCCATCATGCAGCGCTTGGGTCTTGAACTACCAATGATCCAGTTGACAAGCCCAATGTCTTAACTGATAGTATAACAAACTTGTTTATGTATAGAAAGATAAAGACTTCCTCAAGGGTGCTCAGGTGTTAGCAAGTCTATGTCCTGGCCATGTAGATTTTTTCTTGCGGTGGCTTGCTGTTGATTTCTGGGATGTTTTTCAAATTCCCAATCTAGCAGTGGTGATGCTACCGGTTCTGTGGTCGTGGCTTGATGGCATGGTGTGGCTTGGTGGGCGTGGCAAGGGAAGGATACTGCAAAATCCCCATTCCCTCCCCACTCCTGGGGGAGAGATATTGCAAAATCTCAATTCCCATCCCACTCTGGGGCCAGCCAGAGGTGGTATTTGCCGGTTCTCCGAACTGCTCAAAATTTCCGCTACTGGTTCAAAATGCTGTCACATTTTGAGTGAGCTCCAGTAGAAGGGAATATTGTAGCTCAGGGTTGAACTGTGTGGTCCTTGGTGCTCACTGAGCTTGGCTGTTTTCTTACAGACGTTTCATTCATTCAACATCGTCATCATGGTAATGAAAGTTCTGCAAAAAAAACCCAACCAAGCTGAGAAAGCACCATACTGTTGAGCTCTTTAAGCAGTGCTCATTTCCTTGGTGAGATCAGAGTTTGTAGATCATAGAATCATCAAACTGGAAGAGATTTTGGAGGTCGTCTAATCCAAGCCCCTCCCCATGGCCGGAGTCCTTATTAGTTGACCAAATTCTCCAATGATTGAGTACCCACCTTACAACTCTCAGAGGCAAGCTATTCCACTTTAAAAAAAAAACAAAAACCTGGGTGTACAGATAGTCCTCGACTTATGGACATAATTGAACCCAAAATTTCTGTCTCTGAATGAGGCAGTTGTTAAGTGAATTTTACCCCATAATACGACTTTTCTTGCCACAGTTGTTAAGTTACTAACAGGATGGTCAATAACAACATGCTCAACCAGTATCCTGCTTGAGGTGTTTGGACTAAAAGACCTCCTAGTCCCTTCCAGCTCTATTCTGATTGATTGATTGATTGATTGATTGATTGGTTGTTAAATGAATCTGGCTTCCATATTGACTTTGCTTGTCAGAAGGTTGAAAAAGTTGATCACATGACCCCGGGACACTGCAGCCATCATAAATATGAATCAGTTGCCAAGTGTCTGAATTTTGTTCATGTGAAGATGGGAATGCTCTAAGAGTCATAAGTGTGAAAAATGGTCATGTTACTTTTTTCAGTGCCATTGTACTTCGAATAGTCACTAAGCGGAACTGTTGTAAATCAAGGACTACCTGTATTTCTTTCCAAAGAGTGTATTCTCCTGCAGTCTATCTTATCAGATCCAATTTCTTTTACTTTGATGAGAAATCACCAAATCCATTTGATAATTCAGTCTGAAGGGAAATCCAACAGTTAAGACTTTGTGAAACATGCAAGCTGACCTACTCTTACAAACCCAGATATATTTCAGTATTACCAATCATAATGTGGTTTGTGGGCTTTCCCTAAATATACACTTGGAGGATGAAATCCTGGACTGTCAGAAGGTCACAAAAGGGGATTGCATGACCCCGGTACATTACAACCATCATTAATTGGTTGCCAAATATCTGAATTTTGATCACATGAGGAAGCTGCAGTGGTCATGTGGGTGAAAAATGATCCTCAATTATTGTAACTCTGAATGATCATTAAATGAATGACACTAAATCAAGGACTACTTGTAATTTCTCCTGTACAAAATATTTATTTATTCTTAAAAGTTCTACCCCACTTTCCTACAGATGCTCAAGGCAATGTATTTATCCTTTCCTCTTGTAGATATAGCCACAACCACCAACTTGTTGGAAAGGAATGAGTCATAGTGACTGGCTACTGATCTCTTATCTGTTCTCTTGCCTGTTTGTGACTGACTGTTTCCTGGTGGTCTATTTTGCTCTTGGTTGTGTGCCTCAGGCTGGGAAAGCAACATAGCCCACTGCAAAACTAGTGGGCTATGTTGTAACATAGTCTTTCAACTGGCTTAAGACAGATGACTTTCTTTAAATGAAACTGAAACTTTCCCCAAGTCTTGAAGTAGAACAAACACTTCATAATCCTGACAGAACTTCCAAGTTATTCTGCATCTCCTCCAAATTTTCCTTCTGTAATCACACTCTTCTCTCTTTTGTGGAATATCTCAGGATAAAAGGTTGTATTAGAATGCATGTCTCTACATCAATTGGATTATCTCCATGCGGTAAAATAGAACAGAATAGTAACTAAATTTCTGCATGTAATGATCTGTAATGCACCTGTCACTGTTAATTGAATAGGAAGTTCTGTTAGTACTGTGGGTGGTATTTTCAACCCCTCACCTTTTATTCCAGAGACACCTCTAAGATACATCATTAATTTTTGTAAAAACCCCTTCATTTATTTCCCTACATCTAGAATTATTCAGGTGGGAGATTTTGTTTAATGAATGCTTTGAAAATCAATACTTTTTTTTAATCTAAAAGAAGAATTTGTTGGCTGCTCTTATTTTGGCACAAAGCTCACATAATCCCTGTTGGTCATAATACCCTATTCCCACATCACAGTTAACTGGGTCAATGGAGGGTTAGTACATTTTGGGAACATCAAAAAGAGATCAGTTGACCTAGTCAGATAGCCCACAAAGGATTAGATTTATCCCCAGAGTTAAATTAACTCCCCCAGACCAAAACTCTGCCCACATTATACAAACCCATCCTGCAGAATTAACTGTTCCAAAGACTAATTTCTATGGAGGTCCAGCAAAAAGGAGAGCTTTTTTTACATAATTAGTTTCTATCTTTATTTCTTTTCTTCTGATCCTTTTATCCACAACTGGAATAGTAGAAAAGTGTCAAAAATAGATAGGAAGTAGTTATAGGTGCTTCAACCTGTCCATAATGTCACTAATCTAATTGTATCACCAGAAATTTCCAGAGTATTAGCACCTAAGTCTAATAAAATAAATATTTTCCCATATCAATGAAAAGTAAAAGGGAAATAGTAAGAGTTGGATGATGACATCCTACCAGCCTCCTTCAGAGCCGTTGAAGGGCATAAAAGATGAAAGATGAAGTGAAAAACTATACTACCTCAGTATGGGTTTGACTGGATAAAATGATGAGATCAATACAAGTAGTCCTTGATTTACAGAGCCCAACTGAACCCAGAATTTCTGGTACTAAGTGAGACAGTTGTTAAATTAGTTTTTCCCCACTTTGCAAACTTTCTCGCCACATTTGTTAAGTGAATCACTGCAGTTGTTAAGTTAGTAAAATGGTTGTTAAGTGGCTTCCCCACTGACTTTGCCTGTCAAAAGTTTGTAAAAGGTGATTACATGATCCTGAGACACTGCAACCATCATAAATATGAGTCAGTTGCCAAATATTTGAATTTTGATCACATGACCTTGGGGAATGCTGCAATGGTCATAAGTGTGAAAAATAGTAATAATTTACTTTTTTCAGTGCCATTGTAACTGATCGATCACTAAATGTGTGGTTGTAAGTTAAGTACTACCTGTATTTGTCATCATCAAAATAATGAGGGAGCTAGCATGTACACACACACACATACACTAAAATTCTCTAGTATACTCAACCAGAGCCCTTGAAGACCTAACCACTGCATTCAAGCAACATCCAAAGTTTGCTTAATGCTAAGCTTGGCTTATTTCTCTGTGGCTCAGAGAGTTGTACCTATTCAAGCCATTTGGTTAATTTATGGTTGAACGGCTTGTGTGAACTAGAAAATGAGTTAATTCAGCAACCGAGTTAAGGTGTTTTCTGGTGCATCCAGCCAGGAAGAAGCTGTTTCCAGCACTTTCAAGAATGTGATCACAGAGGATGGGATCATTCAGGCATCCTCTGCCTATTCTTTCCCCTCTGAAATGTTTATTAGCTATTTTGTCACTGTTACTGCCTATTGATTTCATGTCAACCTTTTCACTGTACAAAATGCTGAGCAATTTTTATTGCAGCCACAGGTAAGGCAGGTCACCGGTATTTGTTTCCACCAATAGGAAGATGAGGTAGTCCATGGCAGATGTGAATATTTTCCACTAAGGACCAGTGAATATCCTACTACATTGATCTGTCCCTTGTGTAGAATAATAACCTACTATTTGCAATATTTACTATTGCAGGATTGTGCATTAAAACCATTCCTACTAATCTGCTTGAAATCCTTCCTGCCCCAAATTCCAGTTTGGCTGATAACAGCTTTTTTTTTTTTTTTTTTTTTACAGTTTAATCACTTTCTACAATACACAGGTGTGTAGTTCATTATTAGGAATCATGCTTTGCCCAAAGAAAATTCAAAGATTTAAATCTAACAAACAAACATTTATGCAGTGTCAAAGCCGAGGTAAACTCCATGAGTTTTGATCTGCTTTAGAAGTTTGCTAGTTACCAAAGTTACAACTGAAGTACAGGTAGTCCTTGGCTTACAACAGTTCATTTAGTGACTGGAAGTTACAACAGCACCTAAAAAAGTGATTTATAACTATTTTTCACATTTATGACCATCGCAGCATCCTCAATGGGTCATGTGATCAAAATTCAGATGTTTGGCAAATGAATCATTAATGAAGGTTGCAGTGTCCCAAGGTCATGTGATCCGCTTTTGTGATCTTCTCACAAGCAAAGTCAATGTGGAGCCCAGATTCACTGAACAACGGTGTTACTAATTTAACAACTAGCAGTAATTCACTTAACAAATGTGGCAAGGAAAGTTGTAGAATGAGGTCAAACAAATTTCTCACTTAGCAACAGAAATATTTGGGATCAATTTTGGTTGTATGTCCGGGAGCACCTATAGTGTCTGTCTAACAATAAGTCTTTCAGGACTTGAGGAAGAGTCAGATGTGTGTGTTTTATAAGACCAACAAGGAAATCCTCATCTAATATAAACTTCTAGTGCAAATGGATCCTCCTAATGGGTTGGACTACCAAAATTCTCACCTGGCTAGGAATTTTTGGAGTTGTAGTCCAACGTATCTGGAGGATACAAGACTGAAGAAGTCCTAACAGAAGAGGTTGGATCTCAGAATGAAAAGAAAATAATACGGTATCCTTTTGCTGAGAATGAACCAGCTCCATACCACTCCTTTGGTACCCAAGAACAACTGCATGCTTTTTGGGATGTTATCTTTGCCATGTACATGATTTTCTGGCTCAGGAAGCATTTCTTAGAAAAAAGAAAAAGGGGAAATAAGGTTCATGTGAAAGATGAAACCTGGTGAGGTGCCAATGAGACATCTATTTATCTATCCAAGTTACAGGAAAGAAAATACTTTATGCGCCTTGTTATGGATTGCCAACATCTGCATGGATGCTTTAAAGATCAAAAACATGACTAATGCTGTCAGTTCTCATAGTTCTCACCAGGGTTGTGTTCAGGGATGCCCTGAATTTCCAAAGTTTGGTGTTGCTTGCTATTTTAATGCTTTTTTAAAATGGCTTCTTATTTGCAGTGGGATATCTGATTGGGGCACAAAGTAACTGATAGCTATCTTGCTCTTGATAAATACTGAAATCGATGGAAATAGTGCATGGCTATGCAAGCTGCATTTCTTTTAATGGGATTCAGGCAGGAGACCTGGAAGGATTGTGCCCTATAAGACTTGCTTCTGGTGTTATTCTTTAATATATTTGATTCTGTTAACCTTAACGGGTATAGAAATTGTTTATTTTTTTAAATGAGACACAACCCAAATGAGGAAATTGACCAGCATTTATTGGATATTAAAGTGGATCATTTTAAAGGTCTCATCTTGCTTTCTTTGAATTTTAATTGCAAAAATTCTCCTTATAAATAATAATAATTATTATTTACTCTTCTTGATCTGTGGGGCGAAAGTAAAGTAGTTGGAATGGAACACTTTTTGTTTGCATATCTGTAGGCTGTGCAACTTCAGATTCCACCAAGTTGTATTCAACTCATGCACCATAAATTGCAATCTGCACAAATTTGGTAAAATCTCTTGTTTCTGTTGTTCAAAGAAATATTGATGATGTAGTTAGTGGATATATTTTTGTTGTATGTGTAGCAGGTTTTTTTTTTTGCATGATACTCCTGTTTCTCTATACGTAAAGACAGAGAAAGAGAGAGAGAGAGAGAGAGAATGAAAGAAGGGGAGAAGGAACAAAACAGAGAAAATAGGGAAAGATATAAAGATGGGTGGATGGAGGCAGAATGAGAAATAGGGAGAAAATAAGAGAAGGCAGTAAAAGAAAGGATCATGGAGACAGAGAAAGAGTGAGGGAAAGAGGTCATGGAGATTTAATGCTATGACCATTAAAAAAAGGAAAACAGCTATTTGAAGTATGGAAGGTGATCATATGTAACCTGGTCACCAAAATAAAAATGCCCTTTCTCTTCACTCCTTGGCATCTTTTGACTTGAGCAAGAATAAAGGAATAAATAATCACCCCTTTGGGTAACAGTAACAGAGTTGGAAGGGATCTTGGAGGTCATTTAGTACAACCTCCTGCAGGAGACCTGTACTAAGGATTCAAACCACTAAACTGCTAACCTTTCTGATCCACAAGTTCAGTGTTTTAGCCACTGAGCCACTTCATATGTGTGGGTATTGATTCTGTCCCTTCTTGTTTCAGCCTTGCCCATCACTGGCAGTTGGCTCCCAAAATTAATTTTGAAATTAATTGCAAGAAATTGCAATTTGTTGCAATTGTTGAATTTGAGAGAACAAGGATATCTAGAAAGGTGTTAGCGCTACTTTATTGGAAGATTTCTCAAGAAATTGGGTTGCCACCTGTAATAAAGCATAGATGGTGAGCCATTTCCCAGGGATAATTAGGCATCAGTCATTCCCAAATTAGTGCTTACCAACCGTAAACATAAAATAATTGCAATGGCTTTTTTTAAAATGCAGTATTTGCAGTGTTGTGTGATCCAGTACTCCTTAAGATAATTCCCTTACTCTAGCCTCCCTGTGTCAGGCAAAGAATCCTACAAGTTGACAAATCTGTGATGCCAAATCAGATTCAGGTAAACTTATGCCTAGATGTCAACAACAACAACAAAAACCTTCTCTTTTATATATGGTAGTCCCATATTCCTGTTAATACTCAGCAGTCCTTTCTATACTGCTACTTTTACAAATGTTGTACATAAATTATATTCATGCAAATGTCTATGGAGATTCCCAATCATCCAGGTTATGGTTGTCCCAAAAGTGCCTTTCCAAAAGGGAACTAGACTTTCTTGTTATTTTCTTTTCCTTTGAAGCTTCGGTGAAGAAGCTTCTTGGATGAAGTCTTCTTCTTGGATGAACTCTTCTTCAGTTCTTCAGAAGAAGCTTCTTGGCTGAGAAGTGAAATGTTTTTATGGGAAAAAAAAAACTCCAAGAAAGTCCAGTTGCCTTTTGGAAAAACACTTTTGGGACATTCATACAAGTAATCTCATGACTGGTTTGGCTTCGAATATGCAAAATGTCAAGAATTAAGCAAAAGACCATCCAAGGCCAATGGCCCTGGAAGATTACTTTATTTATTTATTTTATTTAATTATTGTTACACATGTACACTTACTGGCCAGCCTCAATCCTTTTCTTCCATGTAATCAATGTTCCTATCTGGCTCATAGGAAGTATAAAAATGCCCTCTACCCAATGAAAACCTTGGTCTATTTAGACAAGGACTGTCTTCCTGGCTTGTATGAAGTGTGAAACTGCCTCCTACTCAGTGAAATCCTTGGTCTGTTTAGACTACAATTGTCTTCCTGGCTTGTAGGAAGTGTGAAATTGCCCCTTCTTCAATGATATTCTTGGTCTGTTTAGACCAGTTATTGTCTTCCTGGCTTGTAGGAAGTGTGAAACTCTCCTCTACTTAATGAAACTTTATTCAGACCAGGATTGTTTACTCTGATCAGAAGTTCCTTCCAGCTCCCCAGTGTATATCTTTCCCATTCCCCGCTGCCAATTGCTCATTAGTTTAGGTGAGGCAATTGTCTTAGATGCCTACTATGAGTGACAGATTGCCAGACATACCTCCTAATCTCTCTTTTCTATACTTCATGCTATATATGCCTCACACCCTGCCCTGCATCCCCAAAACTAGTCTGCAATTCACAGGTGTGTTCAAGGACACTTGTCTCTTGACACATATATAAAAGCAACCATGAGTCCAAAATGATTCTAGACATGGATTGGAAGATGCCATCATTGACAAAATATGTTGGGATGCTCCTGGCTGAATGTTTTATTGGAAGGTATTCAGAGCAGTTAAACTTCTATGTCAAGGGTGTCAAATTCAATTTCACTGCGGGTCACACCAGGGTTATGTTTGACCATGAGGGCCAGGGTGGGCATGGCCAGCTTGACATCACTCATGTTGGGAGCACCTGTGGTGGCCGGAGCTCTCTGCCAGCAAAAACAGGCTCCTGAGCTCCATTTTCGGCTATGACGGCTTTGTGCAACCCTCTGCCAGCGAAAATGGAGCTCGGGAGGGTGGCCCTCCCAGGCTCCATTTTCACTGGCAGAAGTACCATGGGCCCTGTTTTCAGAGCAGCCATGCAGGCCAGATCTAAGCACCCTGGCGTCAAATCTGGCCCCCGGGCCTTAAGTTTCACATCCCTTTTCTATGTCCAAAGCCTGGTCCAGATACTGAACAAAAGATGTTTCCTACAAATTCATTCTGTTGTGAACTTTAGCCTTAATTATCAGCAGATTATGAATCATTTATAGATCTATCATCAACAAAGTATTTTTAATCAATTTGTATTATCTTTACTCAATGTGAGACAGTATTTTTCAACCAAGTTCTTCACAAATACATAATTCCCAACTACCATATCCATGTTAGTTGAGAATAAGACTTGATTTAATAAAATGTAGATCTGACATGTTGACATGGGTTATACTAGATTAAATCTGCACTCCCTCTCTGCTTAGATGAAAGACCCTAATGCAGTTGGAAAGTTGGATTAGTTTCATTGATGGTTTGTTGTTGAGTTGTTTGAAAAAGTGTACAGTTGAAGTCCTTTTGGAATACAGTGGTATCTTGGCACGCAGCTGTTTTGAAACTCTTTGAATTTGGTACTCAATGCATTTTGATCCAAATTTTTTGTCCCAATACTCATCATTTGTTTGGTACTCAATGCAAAAGTTAGAATCTGTCTGTGTTGGCTTCCTTGTGATTCACTACATTATTCCTTAAGGGAAAAATTTGTTTGGTACGAATTGTTTTTGGTACTCATCACACCTCCCAGAACCAATTAACATTGAGTACCAAGGTACCACTGTACAGAGTTTTTATATAGTATATGGATAGTTCAAGCTCTGCCAAATATCTCCCTGCTAAAATTTATGAGGGCTCAAAATATTCCCTAGATACAGTTTTTATTATTATCTTTCTTATATTCCAACTTCTGTGTTGTCTTTAAGAATCCTTCTAAATGCCATTTCTACTCTAGCATTATCCTGAACAGCCAGGGTAAAAATTTTACTCTCTTGTGATAAAACAGAAACATGGTCAGCTAGATGTTGGTTACACAACAAGATAGAAAGCCAATTCAAAGCACTGTCCTGATTCTGTCATTGAGCAAGGCAGAAGCTTCCCTTTGAATATCAGAGTTCCTTGAAAATTCACAGAAAGGAACCCCCGGTTTGCTACCAGCAAATGGACAATGAAGGTGCAAATGGGTGTGGCACTTTAGTTCAGATTGATTTAAAAATAATTTTAAAAATATGTAACATATTTTATAGGTTATAGTTTATAAATGTTTAAAGAATGTCTCAGAAATGCTGCATACATTCAGCTCCATTGCTCAAAATGTCTCTTTCATCAGTAAGAAAGCTCAACTCTGCTTTGTTTGTATGTTTGCAGGTTTATGCATTTTTTAATATCCTACCCCATCCCAAGATTCTGGGATGTAAAAACCAGTAAAACCATAGTTAACAAGTAAGCATAAACTCAAATAATAAAATTAGGTCTTGGCCAAATAACAACCATCATCATAATCAATCTCCCAAAATCTACTTGAACAAAATTGCATTTCTTATCTTGCAAGAAAAGATCAAGAGGTTCATGTCTATGGATATTCTCAATCATCCAGGTCATGATTGTCCCAAAGGTGCTTTTCCAAAAGAGAGTTGGACTGTTTTTTTTCTTGAAAATGTTTTACTTCACATCCAAAAAGGTTTTTCAATTCTGAACTGAATTGAAGTTCTAAACTTCTTCAGAACTGAAGAAGCTTTTTGGATGAGAAGCAAAACAT
>JANHFM010003350.1:842-10894 GCA_032468115.1 Grayia smithii | reverse complement strand
ATCAACAGCCCCATGCCTGCCAGAAAAGCCAAGTTTTAACTGCTTTGCGGAAGGCCAGTAGGGTGGAGGCAGTCCAGGAGGTAGCTGGTTCCAGAGAGCTGGAGCAGCCACAGAGAAGGCCCTTTCCCGTGGGCCCACCAACCGGCATTGTTTAGCTGATGGGACCCGGAGGAAACCAACCCTGTGGGATCTCTCCAGTCGCAGGAAGACGCAGGGTAGGAGACGATTAGAGAATAGTTTGTCCTGTTGTTAAGCTTGCTGAGAAATCTAAAGTTACCTTTACCAATTTCATCCACAGCATACATATCTGCCTACAGCACCTCCTACATCTTTCAGTATGACCAATACAGGTAATCCTCAACTTACAACAGTTTCTTTAGTGACTGTTCAAAGTTATAATGGCACTGGAAATAGTGTCTTATGACTGTTTTTCACACCTACAACAATTGCAGCATGATTCCAATGGTCATTTGATCAAAATTCAGATGTTTGACAACTGACCCACATTTATAATGGTTGCAATGTTGTGATCCCCTTTTGCACCTTCTGACAAGCAAAGTCAATGGGGAAGCTAGATTCACTTAACAATCATGTTACTAACTTAACAACTGTAGTGACTCACTTAACAAGAAAGGTGGTAAAATTGGGCAAAATTCACATAACAAATGTTTCGCTTAGCAACATAAATTTTGGGCCCAATTGTGATTTTAAGTTGAGGACTTCTTCTGTTCATTGTTGGTGAATGATGGAGGTTCAAGTTTATGGTCTCTGGAACAGAGAATTTTACTTTAGAGCATCAGGAATTATGACGTGAGGATTTTGATGATCATCTGACTATTGCAAACATAAGGATTCTAATAAACTGTATTAAAATCAGATAATATGTAACTTCAATTCTTCATGAAACTGATGAATTATGTATGTTTATGGCAAACGTGTAACAGTGGAGGAATATTTTGTTGATCAGAAAAAAAAATCCCCAATATATGATTTTTTAATGTGTCTTTCTAGGAAAACAGAGATTTGGCAGAGGAAATATGTCTCGATGGAGATATTAACAGTACATTTAATAATAAAGTGCCATTTAAGAATTATGAGTCACCCTAGAATTTTAAGAAGTAAATAGCAATAAGAAAATTTGCAGCTCAATCTTCTTTTTGAAAAAATTAAGGAGATTTTTTGGGTGTGTATGTATGTGAATTAGTAACACTTGCTCAATCCATTTATAAAGCTAGACATTTCTGAGAATAATCTAAAAAAAATCTGTTTTGGATCTCACATAATTACAAGGTTGGTTTTCATTACAAAATTAGTAGCTCTTCGGGTATCTATGAGCCTGAAAAATAGCTATGACTGTTTAAGACATATTTATTGTATTCTTAAAGGAGTTGCAACAATTTTTTTCTACATTTGAAGAGAACATTAACATTAGTTAATGTTTTAATGACAGCCTATCCCATCTTGACTATTCTTGCATGCTACTAATGAAACCAGTTTCACAGATTATATATAGTTACCTACTTATAAATACATTTTATATAGATAGTCAAATGAGACCAACATTTCTGTTGCTAAATTAGTTAAGTGCGTTTTGTTCCATTTTATGTCCTTTCTTGTCACAGTTGTTAAGTGAATCTGGCTTCCCCATTAACTTTGCTTGTCAGAAGGTCGCAAAATGTGATCACGTGACCCAGGGGATTGCAACCATCATAAATATATGCCAATTGCCAAGCGTCCGAATTTTGATTATGTGATCATGGGGATGCTGCAATGGTCATAAGTGTGAAAAATGGTTTATACTATAAGTCATGTTTTTCAGTGTCATCATAACCTGTCACTAAATAAATAGTTGTAAGCCGAGAATTACCTTCAGTGAAACAGATATCGTGGGGGAGGGAGACAGAACTGCTTAAAGTCACCTCTATGCAAAATGGGTGGCATACATAAGTTTAATAAAAACAAACAAATTCACTTTTAAACTCTGTAATCCTTTTATTAAGAATAGAGTCAGGGTGACTAGATGGAGCTGAGCGTTTACTGGCTGGATACCCTTCCTGACTCCTACATGGAGTTCACAGCAGATATTTTCTGTGCTGTGAACTCCGCTGCCTAGGATTGAACTCTCAATCTTCCAAGTGGGAGGCAAGCGCCACCACACCACAGTAAGTAAGTAAGTAAGTAAGTAAGTAAGTAAGTAAGTAAGTAAATAAATAGTCTATTAGCATTTTTTGCCTGAAGATTGCTATCTTGGAAATTACCAACATGCTGAATCTGTGGATATTTACTAATTTGCTGGAAACCAAGATGTCAACCTTTAGCAGCCTACTTATCCATGTTTTAGTGGCATAAACATTCCTGCATATTTTCTTCAGCTGAACAAAAGGGCTTTTAATCTTTATTTACCAACAGAGGTGGATTAAAAATAAAGGAGACCCTGCTCATGGATTTATAATCTCACTCTTCCTGACATGTCTTATTGCCCCAATGATCCTTACAAAAAATTCTGTAGGGTGGGGAGTATTATTAAATTCAATTTATAGATTGATGGGAGTGATTTAAGAATGAGGGCCAGGAGACCTAGAGAATATGTATGTGTTATAGATAAAGTAGATAAACATAGTTATATTAAGCCATCTTCCCATCTCTGTTGTTTTCTAGCTTCCTCTTCATTGCACTGGGCAGGTAGAATATTATTTATTTATTTATTTATTTATTTATTTATTTATTTATTTATTTATTTATTTATTTATTTATTTATTAAATGTGTTAGCTGCCAAATGTAAATGCATCACTTTGGGCAGCAAACAATCCAACAGTATTTAAGAAAATAAATAATCAATTAGTAATCAATAATAATTTATTAATTTTATATGCTGGCTGACTCCTAGTTAACTATTTAATAAGAGTCCAAAAATAATGCAAGGAACAAAAATAACTGAGGTGTTTAGTAACAATTCCATCATAAAACAAAGACTGTGATAAGTAAGGATCCTTTATAGTTTTGAAAGACTGACTTTCAAACCTAGTTATTCGCAAACCCAGAGTTAGTAACTGCAAGAGATACGGTCCACTTACCTGCCCAAAGGAATGGATGTTTATTGATCTGTAGGAAGCTGATTTTGGATAATAGCCATGGAAAAGTTGGTAGTTTTCAGAAAATTTGAAATGTGGAAGGAGGTCAGAGGATATCTTGCAAACTATCATGCTGAAATAGCATGCTAGGCTGGTAATATTTCTCAGCGCTCACAGCCTCCTATTTTTTCACGCCATGGCTGCAATCCCTGTAAATTCACTGCATTTCTTTTGCCCTTTGGAATAGGATTTTAGGGATTACTTTAAAGGAGGGCAGGTAGCTTGGGCTATAATTGCTTCTGCAGAATGCAAAATGGCTTTGCATGAAGAAACTTTTTCCATGTTCTAGCTTCATGACTAGAAATTCAGGACAGAATTTATGAAATCCTGTGAAAGTTTTGACTGACTTTGACGTGAGTAGGCTAGAGAATTCGTTAAAAGAGGCAAACTTTGCTTAAATTCTGTTTTGACTGTGGACTGCTCATCTAAAACAAAATGTACATTGTTCCTGAGAAGACATTCTGCTTTTAGGAAGGAGGGATGTTCATGGATACATATGGGGCATTAATGAAAATCAAATCTATGCCTGTAAAAAAATTAGCACATAATAGCGCTCAGCTCAACATAGCCCAGTCTCTAAGATTTTGCTTTACCACATGCAAAGAGCTTATTGCCTGGGATTCAGAAGACGTAAACCAGTTCCTGGGAGGGCAACCAAACATCTAATCCTATTCTGCATCATTGAGCTGTGATGGTGCAGTGGTTAGAATGCAGTATTGCAGGCTGACTCGGCTAACTGCCAGGTGTTCAATTCTGACTGGCTCGACTCAGCTTCTCATCCTTCCAAGGTCAGTAAAATGTGGACCCAGATTGTTGAGGGCAATATGCTAACTCTGTAAACCGCTTAGAGAGAGCTGCAAAAACACTCTGAAGCGGTATATAAGTCTAGGTGCTGTTGCTAGTCCTAAATCTGGTTTATTCATGGGGAGAATGAAGAGATAGATTCTTACAGTGGTTTTCTCCTGGATATCAATCTGCAGATTCAGATGCCTTTTTTTTTTCAGATATGGTAAGCTCAGAGAGAGAAAAACCTTCTTTTTATTATTGAATAAAAATATGAGATAACAGTCATAGTACAGAAAGAACTATAGAAATTGGAGTAAACTACTGTACACAACACAAATTTTAGTGCACACTATTGACAGCCATTCTCAGAAGTTCTGAAAGTCCTTAAAATGATACTGCAAATTCTGTAATCCTGTCACAGATATTGTAGTTATGCCCTATAAGCATTTTCTTGCATTATTTTAAAAATTACCATTCTTTTTATTGCTGCATATTTCAGCTCACCCCTTAATCAGCCTATAAAGAGTGCCTCCAACACCCTTCTCTTTCCGTCACCTATGCTGTAGTGATTTTGCCTTGCACAGGCTGAATGGGGCGAGCACGAAAAGATAGCTGGCATTGCTTTTTTATCTTTTATCTATCCTGTAGAGGCATGAGATGGCTCATTGCACATTCCATTCTGCCACAGTCATGCTGTTTTGCTTTATAAGCACCTTGTCACATCCAGAGATAGCTAAGTTCTACTCAACACCATCACACCCAATGTGAGGAAAGGGAAAAAAAATGGACGGGAAGAATGCTTGAAAGAAAAGTGGCTACTTATCGGCTACAAAACCAGTGCATCATTTCTGGGCATAATAAATACTTCGGACATTCTTTGGTTATTCTAAGCTGAGACGACCACGTTTAGCAGAACTTCCTGCTGTGTAGGAAAGTAGAATCCAAAATTCAAAGAGTTCCTGGATCTCTCCCTTTAGTAGTCTAGACCTGGAGTCTCCACACTTGGCAACTTTAAGACACAACTCCCATAATTCCCCTTGCCAGAATGGGGATGGCGGTGTCAGCTAAGGGGAAGGGGCAGGCAGGTAATCTTGCTCTCATCCTGCCCGATTCCAGAGTGAGGCCACAGACTTCTCTAATGGATGGGTAAGACCACAAGAATAGCCTGACTGGATCAAGCCAAGATCTCTTTTATCCCAGCCGTTCGCTTACAGATGGTCCTCGACTTACAACCGCAATTGAGCCCAAACTTTTTGTTGCTAAGTGAAACATTTGTTAAGTCAGTTTTGCCAACATTTTTACAACCTTTCTTGCCACAGTTGTTAAATGAATCACTGCAGTTGTTAAGTTAGTAACATAGTTGTTAAGTGAATATGGCTTCCCCATTCACTCTGCTTGACAGAAAGTCACAAAAGAGGATCAAATGATTCATCACAAATACGAGTCTGTTGCCAAGAGTCTGACTTTTGATCACATAAACCATGTTGGTGCTCCAACAGTGATAAGTGTGAAAATATCATAAGTCACTTTTTTCAGTGCCATTGTAACTTAGAACAGTCACTAAGGAAATTGTTATAAATCAAGAACTACTCAAGTCCCATTATCCTTACCAGTATATGTCATATTTATTTTTGCCTATTATTATATGCATAAATGTTAAGTTATTTTATATAAATATACTCCATGTTGTCTTTCGATCCTGATGCTACATGAATGCACCCCTGATACATCTTAAATAGTCTAGAATCTCCTGGTGGTCTCCTGTCCCAGTGTCCAGATAATATCAACCGGGTGCTGGGATCTATTTATCCAGATGTAGAAAAAAAAAAGCATATAGTGAAGGAAGGGTTCTAGCTTAGACACAACTCTTGGTGTGCCAAAATATCACACATCCAGACAGTTTTGAACAATTCCCCATTTAGACTGATAAAGAGGATCACATTTTTTTCAGCTTGCACCTTTTGTTAATCAAAAACACTTATTGATTGCTTCATTTCTGTTACAGAAAACTACTTCATTAAAGAGGGCACAACAGAACCATTACTGTGCGGCAACAGCACAGATGCTGGGTGAGTTTGATTTGATAATATTTTGAGAAAGAATGACAAGCCTCGGTTGTTATAGCTAGATCTTCTTAGTTTCCCTAATGTTGTGCAGAAACTATGTACGTCATATATGTTGCAATGTCATTGTGCAAATGATGTAAATTATATGATTCTATTTATTTGGACAGTGATATCTCAATATGTGTGATCTCACTTCTCCCCTATCCCTTTACAGGTGTACTTGATAGCTTCTTTGTTGGTATTTTTGCATGGAATAAGTTTCTGAAATAAGTAAAACAAGTTCCTGGGTATTTCATAATAGGTCTTTGGAAACTTGGTTAGATATTTTATTTATTGATAATAAGTACTAATGGCTTTCCCACATTTCCAGCAAATTCTTGAATTTGATTTGTTAATTTTGGCTAATTTTGTTGGTGGGAAATGCCATCGGTAGAACATTTTATACAGATTTTCCTTATATGTTACTGCCAGGGTCAGTTTAATATTAGTATCCCATATGTCTAACCAGTCCTTCAAGTCAATGTTATAATCAAACCCTAGTTCTGTTTCTGGATGAAAACTAATTGCATAACTTTGGGCCAGTCACACTCCCTCTCAGCCCAACCCACTTCACATGGTTTTTATTGTGGGGAAAATAGGAGGACAAAAACTCAAGATGTATGTTTGTCACCTTGAGTTACAAAATAATAAAGGTGGACTGAAACATGAATCAATAAAATATTTCATAGAGTTACACTGGCAACTTGGTACTCATTGTTAATTGATTCCAGGAAGTGTGATGAGTACCAAAAATGATGAATACCAAACAAACCACATGACCCTTTGTTTTAGCCAGGAAGAACTTCCTGTTTGTCCCTTTCCTATGTCAGCAACCTTCCCAGCATGGCCAACTTCCTGTCCACCCTCTACATCCCCCACTTCCTTTTGCAGCAATCTTCTTGGCATGGCCGACTTCTTGTCTGGTATCCATGGCTGTTCCCCCTCTTCCTATCACAACATGCCTGGTATCAAACAAACAATACATACTGGGACAACATTTTGTCAAAGTTGTCAAAATGACAAATGATGTCAAAATGCATCGAGTACCAAATTCAACAGGTTTTGAAGCAGTCAAGTATCGAGCTAGCACTGTACAGTGAATTTTATGTCTACTGCTTACTCTCATTTCACAGTGCTATCGTGTAAAATACAGGTTGTGTAAATGTGTTGGGAGAGGTGATAAAAAAAACTTTCAGAGAACTGTGTACAAAAGGATCTTGCTTGCTCTTACTGAAGACTAGATATGGTTGGTTTATAACAGGGACTGGAAAACCTTTTAACCACAGTGGTTGCCAGGCCAGGGGCAACCACACAGATATTCATTTATCCCTCATATATATATTGTGGAAGGTAGTTTCATTGCTCTCCATTCTTCCAAGAACCTGCTGAAGAACCTGATTTTCCATTTCCATTATCAGTAGGAAACTAACCGTTGTAAGAAAGATTACTATAAGAAGTCTCATCAACCTTTTTTCCTGCAATCCTACTCAAAATTTATAAAGCATTTATTGCATGTCTATGAAAAGACAGGCAATTAATTTTACTTCAGCATTGGAGAGTTCATAATGTCCTCAATCATATTGGACTTTAGCCTGTACCTTTTTCTGTAGCTGCCTCTATTTATTCATTTATCTCTCTATCTATTTATTTGTTATATTTTTACACCAGAACCCTCCATAGACACATGGTGATGTAGAATAAAAACTACTCATCATAGAAATATAATAGTATGCCAAAACATTAGGAGATAAAATTATTGAATCATTCCCTCCAGCTTATTAAGTTGATAAGTGCCAATGAGAAAAAATTAATCAAAGACATATCTATTTTTCAGTTTTTCTAAAAGCCAGAAGGGATGGCAGGCGATGGATTTCCAACAGAAGGCTGTTCCAAAGAGTAGGAGCCAACTCACAAAAATAAATTCTTTTATCTCCTCCAAAACTCTTGAAGACAGGGAAGAACTCTTTACATCTTCAACCAGGACATACGCATTGAACACGTAGGATCCATTTGGAGTAGATGGTCCTGCTTTGTAGGACAGGTAAAAAGGGTTTTATAGGGCAAAACCATCACTTTAAATTATACCTGGAAACGTATTGGTAATCGGTATAGAGACTGCAGCATGGGTGTTGTGTGTAGGCTGATGCATTCTGGACCAAGTTCAACTTCTATGTAAATTTCAAAGGAAGTCCAATATATAAAACAAAGCAATATTGTGAGAATTGATCTGAGTGGGAATTAACTGTTGCCAGGGCTTTGGCAACACAAAAATAAGTGTGCCTCATTATCTTATTGTGACTATGTAAGCTGAAACATGAACTCATGCCCATATTCAATCAAGTTTATTACTGCTCATATTCCAAGATACTTGGCATCTCTTCTACCACTTTATTTCTCAAAGCTTTTCAGGAAACTAAGGAGTCCCTCAGGATCAGCACAAAGGTAAAGGCCATTTGGAAACAATCTTAGCCACTTTCTCCCTAACTTTTTCCATCCTCAGAGTGCTATTACAACTCAGCATTGTTCACTTGCTAAATGCCAACTTTCCAACTTCAATACCTGGAAGGACTCAATGATAGTAGTGATGGGTGCACTGATGGAAGACCTGAAAGGCCAAATTGGAGACAGATCATCCTGGAGAAGTTCTTTCCATGTGGTCACTAACAACCAATAACAACTTGATAGTACATAATCAATGCATTTTTTAAAATTTCTATTTATATCCCACCCTTCTCCGGAGACTCAGGGCGGCTTACAGTTTCGAGCACAACTCAAGGGCTCAGCAAATTCCTTCATTCCTTGTATATGCCTGCTTCCAAGCAGCATTTTTACAAAGTCATCTTATTGCCCCCAGCAATCTGGGTCCTCAGTTTACCTACCCTGAATGGATGGAAGGCTGAGTCAACCTTGGGCCTGGTGAGATTCGAACCAACATTAATTGCTGGCATCTGGAACTAATCTGAAGCACTTAGCCAGAGCATTAATTAGATGCACCACCGAGGCCCTTGCCAAGGGCCTTGGGGATCCAATGTCTCCAGTGGAGGAAGGTGAGACCAGGGAGGGTGCCAAACCCTTGTCCTCCTGAGCTTTGTTTTTGGCTGCAACAAACTGCTCCAGCCTGCGTGGGCTCTCCCAAGGCACCGCAAGCCAGTTCTTCGCTGTTTTCAGGGTGGCCTGAGGACCCTGAGGACCAGATCTGGCCTGCAGGCCTTGAGTTTGACACCCCTGGATTACAAAGTCGTAAAAAAAGGAGGTTTTATATTTATATTAAAGCTGGCAAAAAAATTCTGAAATGTTCTGATTTTTTAATATTTTTTTATATCTCAAAAACCTGGCTAAAAAAACCCAAACCCTGGCATTTTAGTGTAGACTTTTTATAGCCTATAAAACTATAATCTATAACTATAATCTAATTTTTATGTTTCACAAAACTACTGCTTACAAAATCTAGATGGATTATTTCAAAAATCTGTCTAGTTGTAAACATGTGAAAAACCTGACCTGGACTTTGTGACTGTGAAACCCTACATCCAGGCAGTGGAAAAAGCAGTGGCTGTTTGTAATCTTGAAAACTTCTCTGCTGAGATTCTCTGCTATCAAATTTCAATAATAAGTAAATGCCAGTAAATGTTGTAGTGAAAGGCAGTCTGAGACCTCTCAGAATATTCTTCAACTATTTTGGATCGCCTGAGGTTTCCAAATACTATCCTTATGAAAGAAATTGAGGAATGTGCTATTGTGGCCAAATCAATTATTATGTGGTCAAAAAAGTCTTTTTTGGCCATCACTAAAGCTGGGCACATCCAAACAGTGAACGTGAATGTTGAAGATGCAATTGGGAATATTGAAGATGCAATTGGATACTTGCAGGACCACCTGCTGCCATCTTCCCACCGCCCCGTGAGCTCACATAGAGCTGCTCTCCTCAGGGTTTCATCGGCCTGTCAATGCTGGCTGGTGGTGCCCAGGGCGAGGGCGTTCTCTGTGGGTGCACCAGCCCTCTGGAATGAACTACCCACCGACCTCCGG
>JANHFM010003349.1:170331-181227 GCA_032468115.1 Grayia smithii | reverse complement strand
ACACTCTCTCATACTTAAATGGTCTGATGCAAACTTTTATGACTTTAGGAATGGAAAAGGATGCTAAACACTGAAGCATTTCTCCAAGTGGAAGGAAGGAAGTCTCCCTCCTCATTACATTCCACACAGAAGCCCAGGTTACTGTTTAAACTGACCCCAGGCTCCGCGAGGTTAAAACCCTGGCATTACCCTTGGCACACAGCTGCTCTATCATCTTCATCAGGAACATCCCCATGCTCGCCCCATGCATTTTTGCCTGCCAACACAACACGTTTGTGCCGAATGCTCACACAACAGTGTCCACCCTGGGCTTTCAGTAGCAATTAACCTTTCCTCCAGGGCTTCCTTTGAAGCTCGCTGGTGTTTTTGCTGCAAAATAGCAATGAGGATTTATATTACTATTATTTTTTTAATGAAGGGAAATGTCTAAACTTCCCCGTTCCCTAATCTGTTCCCCAACTCAGACATTGCAATTATATTATCCAGTTCCGAACAGGGACAATTTTATTATCTGGAATTCAGAACAACAATTGTGTGTGTACAACTTCCCATGTTGAGGTTTTTGTGGCGTTTGTTTCATACAGAGATAAATTATGCTGGGTGAGGAAATTAAGGGTGCTTTCCTCCCAACATCTGTTTTCATAAAGATTAGAAGATCAAGACACAAAATACCTTTAGCACCCATGAGGATTTGCCCCTTTTACAAAACATAGCAGGATGCTTTGAATAACAAAGAAAACTTCTCATTAAGAGAGAGTTTGAAAGTACACTTTCGTCTGACCCTGTGGCACCTGGAAGATTTGGAACATATTTAGAAATGAAGTTATAATGAAATTAAACATTGAGAATTATTGCCTGGGAAACACTCTTAACGCTTCCTCATTATCCCCTGTAATTTGAACAACTTGTTTTAGCAAAAAGATAGCAATGGGATTTTTTTCACTTAACTAAATAAAGGACTACTTATTTTTGTATATTGTAGACAGGGAGATTTGTGTTCTCAAGTCTTTTATCAGCTACTTTAATATTTAGTGATAAATGATGCTAGGCCGAGGAAATCCATCCAGGAAACAATACAGAGTGGGATGTGTGACGTGTAGCTAGAAATCCAACCGTCTTTCTTGTATATTAATTATCCTGGAAGTTCTTAAGACTGTACCAATAAAGGAGAATAGGGTAAGCTCAGTGTTGAAATGAAAGGTTCTTGATGCTTTCTGAACTTGGTTGTTTTAATGCAAACATTTCATTACCCTAATTAGGTAAAAGCACTGATGATATTACCTAAGTTGAGTAATGAAACATCTGCAAGAGAACAATCAAGCTCAGAGAGCACCAAGAACCCCTTATTCTTAAGACTGTTATAGAGCCAAAAATTGTTCCTAACCAAAACTAACAGAGCATGTTATAAAATATTCAAATATTCCTATGCCTTCATGATATTGTTGATCATTATTTTTCATACTATGTATTGTGTATAACTTTCTCTCACTCTGTGTGTGTGTGTTTCTGTGTATTAAACAAAAAAGCCAGTATAGTGCAGTGGTTTAAGTGCCACATTAGGAGCACGAAGACCCAAGTTTTATTCTCCCCTTAGGCAGACAAATTGCCCAGGTGAATTTGGGCTAGTCACTCTCTTTCCCAGCCCTAGACTGGGAAGTTGAGAAGTGTCTACATATTGATCTACACTGATGAGGTTGCGATGGCTCAGTGGTTAAAGATGCTGAGCTTGTCAGCTATAAAGCTGACAGCCTGGGTTTGAGACCTGAGCGTGAGGAGGTGAGCTCCCATCCTTGCTCCAGCTCCTACCTATCTAGCAGGTGGAAAACATGCAAATGCAAGTAGATAAATAGGTACCACTTCAGTGGAAAGGTAACAGCGTTCCATGTACCTCAGCATATATTCATGCTGGCTACATGATCATGGAAGTTTCTTCAGACAATACTGGCTGTCTTGGCTAAGAAAAGAGCACTGCCCCCTAAGTGGGACACAATGAATGTGAGAAATATTCATCTTTACCTGTCTGTCTGTCTGTCTGTCTGTGTCTGACTATCTATCATCTATCTGACTATCTATCATCTATCTATCTATCTATCTATCTATCTATCTATCTATCTATCTATCAACTATCTATCTATCTATCTATCTATCTATCTATCTATCTATCCATTTATCCATCTATTCACCTATCCATCCACCACCCACCCTCAGGCAGACACCTCCCTAATTTACTGAACTATAAGAAGGGAGGTGCAGCACAATCAATCATGGAAGATTCACTTATTATATCCAAATCAATTAAAAGTAGTTTTTGTCTTCCCGTGGAGTTGATTTTCTGATCTGTCGAGCTGAGCTGACATATGGCCACCTATTTTGGTTAAATTCTAACCTAGGCAAAACTACATTTGACTTTTAAGGAAGATGAACTCACTATTTATTTATTCATTAGATTTTTATCCTACCTTCATTATTTTATAAGTAACTTAAGAGGGGAACATACTTACTCTTTCCTTCTCCTATTCCTTCTCCTATTTTCCCCATAACAACCCTGTGAGGTACATTGGACTAAGAGAGAGTGACTGACCTAATGTCACCCAGCTGGCTTTCATACCTAAGGAAGAACTAGAACTCTCAGTATCCTGGTTTCTAGGCCAGCACATTAACCAGTGGTGGGCTGCTGCTGGTTCGGACCAGTTCGAGCGAATCAGTAGTTCCAACGGTCAGCTGGCCCCACCCATCCTGTCTTATATTTCCTTCTTTTTGGCTCAGCTGATTCGCACAGCACAGCTGATTTCTGCACCTCCGCTGTTCTACTTACTGGGGCTGCCTTAGAAGGTAAGCAGCTGAGCTTCAAACTGCTATATTTTGAACGCTGCGTGCAAGTGTGTTAGGCACACACATGCGCAAAGCCTGTGTGCGTGCTCACAGAATCGGTTGTTAAACCGGTTACAGCCCACCACTGACCTTAACCAGTACACTAAACATTCTAATTCTTGGCCCTAAATTCATTCCTTTTCAGTAAGAAGTCTTAATATCCAGGTTCAGGGTCTGACCATGGTTGTGCATCTAACATGGATCTAACAAAGAACATAATCCAAGACAAGACAATTGAAACCTCCTTACTTCATTCACCATTCAACATATAAGGAACAGTTCAATTTCTCTGGATTAAGCTATACTTTATTTGTCTTTAACCAGTCTGTTATAGTTAATTCACTTCCAGGTTGGATTAATGAATAATGGACTTTATACAGAGATCTATGTCTGTAGTTGGTGGGACAGACTATTGTAGTCTAATTTTTCTGCTCAACTGGCTTATCTTTTGTTTCCTGAACTTCTTTTGGCTTTAGAATGATGAAATTTTGAGCAGTGTGTTCTTCTATAGAGGACTACAAATCTATGCTCCGTTTCTGAAATCTTTTCATCAATAGAAGTGCAATTAGTGGGCCAAATAGTGAGGGTATTTTAATTGCAGTTCCCAGCTGAAGACTAGCTTGTCAAAACAGGTTTGTCTGAGCCCCTTGCCTATGCTATAAAGAGTGCTGTGTTCTAGCAGGTGTTTTTTGTAAAACATTTCTGTATTTCTTTATTTACACATCCTTTTCCTGATAATTTTTAAATATAATTATTTATGAGTTATGTCATTACATGAATGTAAAACAAATAGCAACTCTATTATAAGACACTCTCTTAAATATAACTATATGCTGGGAAGTATATTGCATATATCAGCTTCCAAAAGATTTACATTACAGGAGAATTATACTGAATGAACTTCAAGGGTAAAATTTTCAGGCTATGTATTGTCAAATGCTGTGCCATGGTGGGAGTTGATTCTCCTATAGCAACTACTACATATTTATGATGTTCCTGAGAGTTGGCCAATCACAAATGTCCCATCTGAATCACTAATGCCAATGATTGGCTAACTCTCAGGAATAGAATGCTTTCTACTAAGACAGGAATGGCAATTTTGTTGGATTGTAAATGTTCTTATTCATCACCGTAGGCTATGCTGACTATGTTGATGGATAATGGGATTCAATAATATCTTGAGAGCCACACTTACCTATGAAACAATAATTATGAGTAGTTATATAAACAAAATATTAGGGTGTTATACAATTTTAGAGGGATAACACTAAAATCACTTTTCAAGCACATCTTGTCATCTTGCTCTTGATGTTTTGAATCCTTTTCAGATGAATGTTTCTATCAGAGTTTCCCTGAAATTCCAGTAGAAGAAACTCCTGAAAATGATGGAGAGCCAAGCACTTTGTCACTCAGTATCTGTGAACGGTCTTCTCCAGCAACATCAAGTGAAGCCTTCACACCAAAGGAGGGATCTCCTTATAAAGCTCAAATATATATTCCTGATGACATACCAATTCCATCAGAGTTTGAGCTTCGAGAGTCAAATATACCTGGAGCCGGATTAGGGATATGGACAAAAGAGAAGATTGAAGTAGGTGAAAGATTTGGACCATACGTAGGAGAACATCAACGAAGTCTTAAAAACACCAATAATGGATGGGAGGTAGGAAAATCTGTCATTGTAGTTTATTATTGGTTAACTATTTGTTATCAATACTCTTGTTATTTTTACTATTTATTCTATTTCTCTTCTGCCTGTCTTCCCAGAGGGAACTCTGTTTATTTTGAATCAAAAAGCAGAATTCTTTACTGATAAATACAACCTTTTGGAAAAGAAAAAACAACTTCTGGGTTACAGGCTCAAATATCTCTCTTTGGCTGAATATCAGAATACAAGGAAAAGTGATCACAACATAATTTGCTTTGACAGTTCGGGCTTTGTTTGTTTTTTTGCTGATTTCTGTTGGTGATGTTTTGAATTTTTCACAGGAAAAAATGAGTTATTATTTGAAAATTTTAATTAACTGAATGAAGATTTTGATACAATGCATGTATGGTAATTTATAGAATGTAATCAAGTAAATATTTTTGAAAAGCCTTTTTTTAAAAAAGTGAATATGATGGGGGAAATATTCTCCAAGATAGAACAGTAAGCTTATCCACAGCTTACAATAGAAAATATGTAGATTCTTTTATTTTCAGGAATTATTCAGAATCTTTTAGCATGAAAGAATAGTCACCCCTGCTATATTTCCTCAGGGTTGGTGATCTCTTCTAGCAACTATGAACAGCAACAGAAGTATTATGGTATTTCTGACCATAGTATTTTGTGAAAGAAAAGCTATCCATTAAAATGGTATCCTTGTCCTTATGCAAATAAATCTTTGCTTCCGGGTCCAGTGGCTTGTCAAGCTACAACCGCATACCCTCAGTTGATTCATTTTTTTTCTCTCCATATCATGAATTGGCCCTAGCTACCATCATGCCAGGCCTTCAAATGTAACAGCCAGGCTTAGCTTTGGCTAAGACAATATATTTTCTTTATATCCTGAGCAACCAGAGCCTCACAAAAGCTCTCTTAAAGCACCCAGAGGTACTGGGATGGTCAGCCTGGGAAGGAAGGAAGGAAGGAAGGAAGGAAGGAAGGAAGGAAGGAAGGAAGGAAGGAAGGATGGTTTCCTTAAGTATTTTTCTATATCTAACTGTTGCCACTGATAAAACAGTGAAGCCTCTTACTCATCAGGGCCATCCATTAATTCCTCTGAGTCACTTTTAAAATAGAGTTGTAAAAGAGAGAAAATTATGCTTAAACCTCTCCCCTCCCACCTCTTTTGTATTTGCAGAAAAGCCACAAGGTGGCTCTTTATCACTTTATTTTTTGTGCTTCAGTGAGAGTCAGGAAGGTCATGGCTTCTCAAGCATATCACCTCTTAGTTCACAAGGAGAGTTTCATATGAACTGGTTGATTTCCTGGAGGCAAAACACAAGGCTGATAGGATGAGAGATATGAGCCTCTGAGGTAAAAATGGGATACTGAAACTAATTGAGATCCATGCTTGACATATACAATACAAACTGTGTAATCATATTTGTAGTGCACATTACAGCGGGATCCGGAGTTTACAGGAGAATGAACCCTGTTTTACAAATTGTAAATGGAGACTAATACATAGAATATTGATTATTTGAAGGATTCTTCTTTAAACTGGTAGGTAATGAAAATAAAATGTTGTTTCGCTAAAATGTTTGGTGGGGAAAAAGACAGCAGTTTAAAAAGTTGCTGGGCCTGTACATTGAAAATAAGAAGCCACCATGCCAAAGTTTTTACATAGGCCAATATTCTATTTACATAATAAACCAGTTGTGATTTTGGATAGATTTGGCCAATATATATTTGCAAACTCAAGGCAATGTATTTTGCTCGTCAGCTTCAGCTTTTTAAAATGGGTTATGGGTTAAAATAAAAAGTTGTGACATACTTGTGCTCAGGTCATAATTAAAGGGCTGTGGAGGAACTTGAACGAAAAGCTATAAATCTGAATTTTATCTTAGTTCCTGAGTCCAAAGCCAAGCATCATCTAATCAGATATTGGTTGACTAAAGCACAAATCGAACAAAAGGTTATTGGACAAAGTCAGAGGTCAAGCTTTTTTGCAGTTTGTCATTATGGTTTAGTATTTTGCCAGCAAACTAAATGTCCATTGAATCAAGCATGGGAAAAAGAGAACTGTCTGTTTTCTAATCAAGAAAGAAATCAGATTGTAAACAAATGCCAGCTATTTTTTCCCCAAAATGAAAACAGCTAATTAGTCATAAATACAATTTCACTTCAGGACTCCCTAACTCCCTAACTCCATAAGGGAACAACCTTTTAGGAAATGCATAAACTGGCAGATATTTCCCTAGTATTCATATAATTTGCCTGTATTTGTATACACACAGACATAAGGATTTGCTCAGCTTGTTCAAAATTTTGATTTCTCCCGTTCTGTGGTTTCTCAGCTGTGTTTATGGATTCCTAGTTATCTCCAGTGGTTTAGGATTAACATGAGGATGTGACTGCTTGGGCTGGAAATTAGGAAAGTGAAAACAGAAGAAATCTAACATGAAGGAAACACGAAGCCAAAAATGCTCTACTAAAAGTGAAATAGGTTTAATAGAGATCATTGCATTTAATTATTTAGTTAAATAGTATGAATACAATTTGACAATGTGCCCCAGGCTATTAAGATAGATATAGAGCAGGGCTGTCAAACTCCCAGCCCATGGGCTGGATGCGTCATGCGCTGGCCACAACCATGCCCGGTTTAGCGAAGGGGGGAAAAGTCCCAATACTTCATGTGATGCTGCCATGAGGACATGAGCTTGATACCCCTGATATAGAGCATTTCTACTAGATTTTTTTCCCACCTTGTTAATCTGTCTGAATGTTCGGAAAAGAATATAATTTGTGTCCTCTCAATTTGCTGATCCAGGAATAGCCAACTGGCATCCAATTTGATCCGTATTTCAGAGTAGAATAGGGAGGCAGAAAGATAAGGCACTATTCTTACTTCAAAAATCATATTCAGGAATACCTGTTCTTTGGTTATTTGATGACAAGGCCAAATAGAGGTGAAACACATTTGGATTGCCTACTAGGTAGCTACATCTGCTTAACAATCTAAGAAGAAGTGCTATAGTTTAAAGAGGATAATAACTTTTAGTTTTTAAGTGAATCTTGCTATGGATGTCTATCAATGATTCCCTCCCTCCCCACCTGCCATAAGCCAAAGATCAGAAATGAACTTGAATATTTACAGGTATTGAATATTTTTTTAAAAAAATCTAATTCAGATATATTATAAAGTAGAATCCTAACCTTTGACTATTATCAGTATTATTGCATCAAATATTTTCAAGTCCTAAGATTGTAGCTTATCACCCAGTGTCCTGTCAACAGGGAAGCCTAGCCAATTGAGAATCCCAGTTGGTTTCCCTTATATCATATGTGTATTTGCAAATGCCACTTTGAAGCCAGTCACCTATTTATTAGAAATATCTCCATTCTTTTGACTTTGGGATAATGGTATACCAATATTCTATTATGTGTCTGAATATCCACTCGATCCACTAATGTATCACTTGTTTATTCTGTGTATTTAACATCTAAAATATTATGCTTATTTATAACTTGCTAATGAAGTATGACTCAGAAACTGAACAAGTCAAAGATTTTATTATTAAATGGATGGTTATCAAATGGACATAGACTATAGACAGGAGAATTGTTATAGAACAATGGAAAAACTAATGTAAGATAAATATTACATTTATTGCGAATATTACACTAAAAGAAAATTGCTCCAAATTTTTAAATGATATATTATACTTTAACAAATTAGCAAAATAGATAATTCATACAAAAAAAAGTATGCTGAAAATATAAAAATACAATAATCAGAACTGTTTTTAAAAAAATATAGAATGGCAATTTTATAACACTCAACAATTCTGGAAGATAATTCATCATAAAAAGAATACATACAATACAGACTTCCTGCCCTCTGTTTTTATGTTATGCATTCATTACTTGTGGTGGCATAGCAGTTAGAATACTGTATTGCATGCTGACTCTGCTCACTGCTAGGAGTTCAATCCTGATGGGCTCAAGGTTGACTTAGCCTTTTCTCTTTCAGTAAAATGAGGACCTAGATTGTTGGGGGTAATATGCTGACTCTGTAAACAGCTTAGAGAGGGTTATAAAGCACTATGGAGTAATATATAAGACTAAGTGATACTACTATTAATTAAAATGCATTATAAATTGTATATTCTGAGTATAATTCTTACCATATTGTTTAACTTTGCTAGTTATTGAATATTGATTCAATTTTAATAATTGTTTTAAAATGCTACATTGATATGAAGTCATCTTTATATGCAGTGCTAATCTAACGTTACCTCTTTTTTTGTGGTTATGCTTTCAAATGCCGGTTATAATAAAAATAATGTATGAGGTGGCAACTGAATGCATAAAAATAAAGAACAGGATGGAACTTCCAAGAATAATTCATGCCTCTAGTGGGGATGATTAGACAAAATTGACCGTCTGTCACTTTAGTAAATGTGAGAATAGAATTATTTAGAATAATAAATGCTATTATTTATTATAGCATTTGGTAGAGGTGTAAACAATACATTTAATTTACTAATGAATATTGAGATTAGTACTTCACATTAAAAATGAATAAGGATGAATCATTTGAAACAGCCAACTCAGATTGCTAGTGGTATTTATCATGTTTGCTATTCCTAATGAGAGTCTACTGAAAACTTAACTTTGGCAGGAACCATTGGAATGAGAAAAAATTGTATGAAAGAATGGGATCTATCATCCGTTTGATGACTTGTAGCTTTCTTTCATATCCTAATTATTATATATTACAGTTGGATTGTAATATGTTTTGCCTTGCTACTAGTTTTCTAGACTAGGGCAAAACGTCAAGCCCTTCTCACAGCCAACCCTCAAATTATAAATTATAGTGATGTGTAAACAGCAGAAGCAAAACATAATACGTATATACACGTTCAAAGGCTAATTGAAACCCCCTGGGTGATACTGACATATTGAACTATGTTCCCTGATGTATGATTTAGATCTTTTTATTTTTCAGTGAAAGAGTTGGACTAAATATTTTGTCTCTGATTACACAGATTACAGGAAATATGGTACGCCTGATGGGATGGGAGGGCTAGGGTTTTTTTTTTTACTGTCCTTCTAGCTAATCAAGCTCCCAAACACTCCTCCTTTCTCAGTACTTAAATGCTGGTTTGGGGAGGGCTTGGCTAGAGTATAGAATTAGTGGGGAAGCTTCCATGTTGCCTTTGGAGAATTATGGAGGGAAGAGAAATTGGGGTTAAACTAAGAGAAACATTCTAGGAAAATGCATATTGTCTTTTTTTGCTGTACACTCTAGAGCAGACTAAACTGTTCTCTAGAAGAGAAGAGAAGAGAAGAGAAGAGAAGAGAAGAGAAGAGAAGAGAAGAGAAGAGAAGGCTTTGGAGGCCCCCAAATGCAGTCAAACTCATTACATGCATGAAAACAAAACAAAGCAATGGTTGTTGAAGGGAAATGACACCGAGCACCCTTATCGTTTTCCTTTTCTCCTGCTTTGTATTCACAACTCACAACTTGCTCTTCTTCCTTCCAGGTAGCTGTTGTTTTATTCCCACACCTTTTTCTCTTAGTTTTTTATATGCAGCAAGGCAACCCACAGTCACAGCTAGCATTTTCCTTTCTCAAAAATCCTGAGGGAAATTGGCAATGAAGGCATTTCAGGGACTATTGCACACAATACATTTTTCCCAGTCCCCTCCCCTTAGTCCTGGAGAAGAGAAGATGTTTTATATCATGGTCTGAAAGGTTGGCAGGCATGATGCAGGCTGAGATAGGCAACCATTTCTCCTTTCCTTGGGTTCTCGTCTCTTTCCATCTTCATGCTTCTCAGGCTGTGTTGTTTCAAGATGTGAAGCAAGAATGGAGCTGGTAGATAAACAGGCAGATAAGTGAACATAGGATGAGTCCAATGGCCTGTTAGCTCAGCATTCTGTTCCATATGGACAATATATATTCATCAAGACTAGGGCTCATCATCCAAGAATTTATCTTCTTTCCCATTCAAATTGCAGGACAGTGTAAGACTCCTGCAGTAGACTGAATCTCACAGCTTCACCATATCCTGGATAAAATAGTACTTCCTTATATATGTTTCCCTCCATTCAGTTGCATTAGGTGAACTAGAATTACAGAGCCGTGGTAGTGCAGTGGTTAGAATGTAGTATTGAGGCTAATTCTGCTAACTGCCAGCAGTTTGATTCTCATTGGCTCAAGGTGGACTCAGACTTCTATCCTTCTGAGATCGGTAAAACAAGGACCCAGATTGTTGGGGGCAATATGCTGTATGATTCTGTAAACTGCTTAGAGAGTGCTGTAAAGCACTATGGAGCAGTATATAAGTCCAAGTGCTGTTGTTGTTTTTGCT
>JANHFM010003349.1:126324-148223 GCA_032468115.1 Grayia smithii | reverse complement strand
AAGGAGTGGTGTCAAGAGGGACTATACGATGATTGGACCTTGTGACCATCGGAGGAGGGAGGAGATGGTTTTGGGGGGTTTGATATCCTGTGGGAAAACCTGGAACTCTCAGATTCAGGTTTTCCCAGAATGTGCTAGTTTACTTCTCTGAATAAAGAAACTTTTGAGAGATGATTGCGAAGGAGTTTTTCTTCAGCGAAGGTTTCTGGAACTCTGACATTAGCTTCCCCAATGACTTTGCTTGTCAGAAGGTTGCAAACTGATCACATGACCCCAGGACACTGCAACCATTATACAGTAAATACAGTTTTGTTAGACCTTCGAAACTGCTAAGCATCTGAATTTTGTTCATGTGACCATGGGGATGCTGCAATGGGGATGGTCCTAGCAGGGGTGAAATCCAGCAGGTTCTGGAGAACCGGTAGCGGAAATTTTGAGCAGTTCGGAGAATGGCAAATACCATCTCTGGCTGGCCCCAGAGTGGGGTGAGAATGGAGATTTTGCAGTTTCCTTCCCCTGCCATGCCCACCAAGCCACACAAAACCACACCCACAGAACCGGTAATAAAAAAAATTGGATTTCACCACTGGGTCCTAGGTGTGAGAAATGGTCATAAGTCACTTTTTTGAGTACTGTTCTAACTTTGAACGGTCACTAAATGAATTGTTGTAAGTCGAGGGCTACCTGTATTAGATGTAGGAGGCCAGGATTTGAGGTTTGGATTGCATGCCTACCTATGGTGTATGATAAAATGAAAATTACTGTTGACTCCAGAAAACCACTTTATTAGCCAAACCATTTTGAGCCTGATTTATTTATTTATTATGATGATGGTATTGTTCTATGAAGGAATGAAAAAAACAAACAAACAAACAGGTTGATGTAGTGAAATATGTCTTTAAAACCGAATAACTAGAATGAGAAGAGAGTGATGGAAACATCTGCGTGTCCATCACTGTGTCTTCTGGTTTGATATATTTCCCCCCACTCAAGCTTCACAGCCATTAAGGGTGTTCCTTTTAGACAAATCAGCCACAGAATGCTAACCATATATAATTCTTGTTGATGCTGGCAGTGGTGAGATGACTGTTCTTTTTCGAATATCTCCTGACTGAGTGCACTTCCTATATAGAAGATAAGGGAAGAACTTTGAGTGACTGTGGAAATATAAATAATGAATTTGTTAAAGTGGGTCTGTCTCCACTATTCTGTTTTCCAGCAGAATGGTAAGTTAAAATCAGTAGCAACATCTGCTTCCAGATCCGTTTTTATTCTGTAGACATAATGGCTAAAGTTCTCTTTCAAAAAGAACAGTTTGTGTATGTGCGTGTTTATGTGTGGCAGAGAATGCTGTGGACTTAAAAAAAAAAGTCATAAGTCCTTGCTATGAGCTCGTGACCTACCGTTCGAAATCATAATCGGACGATTTCTCCTACAAATTTCTGCTGGTCCAAAGTGGATATATCCTTTCTGTTTTTTTAGATGGAATGTGTGCTTTTCTTTTTTCTTTTTTTTTTTAAAGTTGCTTTTCAATTATCATTTTTGGGAAAAAAAAAAATGAGAGCATTTGAAAGGCTCCTGCCAAGTTTATCAAGGGATTGGTGGTGGTGTAGATCAGGGTTTAATAGCAAAATGGAACGACGTGCGTCTCATTCCATTTCTGCGTATTGCGTATTGCAAATAGATTCTGGTGGGCCTATCATGCTTGATTGATATCAACTGGTTACAATCTTTAGCCGGATGCCTTCCTTTTTTTTTTTCTTCTTTTTTAAATAATAATGCGCCGTGTGATTTAATGAGAAAAAAGAAAAAAGCCTTCAAGGTGCTTTTGGATTTCACAGTCAAACTGTTACAGAGAGTATATGAGACAGGGGCTTTCTAGGCTTCATGACAGTTTTATCCCAGTTCATCATCTTAACTAAAAAATAATCCTATCTAACTTGAAATCCACATCAGCCATAACTAGAAAATAAATCCAGGCCACAGCTCAGACTTGTAACCTAACAGCTATCATAAATAATCAGAACCTATTTGAAGGTGGAAGATGGGACATTAGAAGCTATTTACACTACTGGAGTGGTCCCATCGATCAGTAACAGCAACCCGTAGATAAGACTCATATGATGTCATAGTAATTTATGGCGAGCATTGACAGTAAAACCCCCATAGAACCTTCTCTCTGACAGCTTCATTCATTTCTTGTTTGTGATGCATTTTGTTGTTAAAGAAGAATCAATAGCAAATAGATGCTATTGAGAGTTTTTACTGGTTAAATATGTGGAAAACAAAATCCCTGTATTGTTCTAAACAGCCTGCAAAATTAAAAATCAGAATAAGGAGTACTTTATTTTACATCAAATAAAACTATCAAAGCTGTTGAATAAGTGAATTCTGACAGAAAACAGAAATACAAAAGTTGAGCAATGTAAGACGTTGTCTTACTGAACATATGAGCTCGTTGTACTTTCCCAGGTTTTCTTAGATTAGATTTTTGATTGGGTTAATTAAGACAATGAAGTAGATTCCTGAAAACAAAAGGAAAGGTAATGGTTGACTGAAGGCATTTCTAACAGAGAAAGCATGCACTGAGCTTTGACAGTATCTTAAAATACTCAAGAATTAAAATGTGTTATTTTTACTAACTTCCCCAACCTGATTACTTTTACATGTATTAGATTATAACTCTTTTAATCCTCAGACAGCAATGAAAATAGCACATTGTTTTATGGGTTTCAAAGACTGTGACCCAACTCACTGGGGAAGGCTAATGCAACATCTGAACCTCTCCCATTTAAATTAAACACTTGGAATTACATTACAGAGCTTTGTAAAAATTAAGAAAACAATTTTCTCTTTAAATTAGTGCAAGAAATTTCCTTCCTTCTGATTTCCTGAAAAATCTTTCAGCTTCTTTATCTTTGTTGATCAAATACACTGAATTTTGGACTGAAAATATTTTCAAAGGTTGAAACAAATTTCTCCAACCATTCTGAACATATTGTGTGATTGATAATGACCTTTGGAGGCCCCAGAATGGAGGTGGTGTAACTGTCCTGAATCTCTCATTGCTTTCAATACCATTAATCATGGTATCCTTCTGGACTCACTCTGGGGATTGCGAGTGGGAGGCATTATTTTGCAGTTGTGATGATGGGAATGGAGAAGTCAAGGCCTAGACCCTGCAATGTTTGTTTAGTCATTGTTCAAAGTTATAACGGCACTGAAAAAAGTGATTTATGACCAGTTTTCATACTTACAACTGTTGCAGCATCCCTATGGTCACAAGATCAAAATTCAGAAATTTGCCAACTGGCATGTATTTATGACAGTTGCGTTATGCCAGGGTCATGTGATCACTATTGATAAATTCCCAGCTGGCTTCCGGCAAGCAAGGTTAATGAGGGAAGCCAGATTCGCTTAATGGCCACATGATTCACTTAATAACTACAGTGATTTGCTTAATAACAGTGGCAATAAAGGTTGTAAAATGAGGCAATACTCAACAACTGCCTTGCTTAGCAATGGAAAACATGGGCTCGGTTGTGCTCATAAGTCGAGGATTACCTGTATGCTACTTTAGGCCAGGTAAATGATGTTACAGTGTTGTCCTGGAGACTGGATGGGGATGGACCAACTTTGGTTCAATTTGGCAAGTTAAAATGGCTTTAGGTTTTGGTTCCCCAGGGTCTGGTGATTTGTTGACATTTCTCTCTCAATGGGGTTGCACTTTGCTGAATTGGACTGTTGCACAGTTTTAGGTCTTCCTGGACATATATGTCCTGCTTGATGAGCAGTTGGCAGCCATTCCTAGGGGGTCTTTTGCATATATTTGTCTTGTGCATCCATTGTACCCTTCCCCAATATGCTCACAATCATGCCTTAGTCACCTCCCAGATGGATTATTACAATGCACTTCACCTGGGGCTGGCCTGGAAGACCACTTGGAAGTTACAACTGGTCCAGAAGACAGAGGCATGCACAGTAATAGGTGCCCATAGGTTGCCATGTTATACTTTTGCTGCACAAACTGCATTGTCTTCCAGTTTTCTCCCAGATGTTATTCAGGGTGCTGGTTCCAAGTCTTACATTGGTACAGGCTCTTGTTATTTGTGGGACCACCTTTCCCTAACAATATCCTCCCATCTCAATTAGATCAGGTAGATCCTTTCCCTCAAATCATTTAGTGGGACATCGGAAGCATGTCTTTTCCATTGTTATCCCTACCTTGTGGAATACCCTCCTACCAGAAATTCAACAGGCCCCTCCCTTTTATTGAAAGGCCATTAAGACCTGGCTTTTTATTGAGGCTCTGGGATTATATGGGTGGAAGCATGAAGGAATGTAGCTGAGCCTCCTGTGGGGCATCCCAAGGGGGATGATTACATTGCAGTGGTGTTATTTTATCATATTGTTTTTATGACTTATTGATTGAGTTTATAATTGTAAACTTCCCAGAATGGCTTAAAATGAGAAGCTATATAAATGTTTTAAATAAATAAATATCAATATTTTTTTTAAAAAAATCCTTTTTTATTTTTTATTCAATTATACTTTTCAGTTTTCTCTAAATCTATATTGTTTTTGCTCTTAAATAAAAAATAAGTAAAAGAAAACCTGATTGAAAGGCCCAAAAGAAAAGAAAAAAGAAAGTTTCCCTGACTTAAGTTCCCTAATTTTTGAAAATTAGCATGGCCTTCCATGTAGCACACTTGCATACTTTCTGTTGGAAGTGTCTCATAGAGAAGTTCTAAACTAATATTTTATTAGTTGTTTTTCCCTGTATTTGCATAAGCTGGTGACCTTCAATGGACAGTGGATAATACGGAATTCTACATGTGAGAAATAACGAGCAGGTCAGACTTACCATGCACTGCCTTGAAAGAGTATGCATGTATGCATATGTCTGTCTGTCTGTCTGTATCTATGTATGTATGTTTTTATTAGATTTATTTGCCACCCATTTCACCTCAAGGTGATTCTGGGTGGCTTATAATATTAGAAGTTAGAAAACTGTAAAACATAAATATTTCTAAAAACAGTAAAACAGAAAGACAATCAAAAGTAAAATCACAGTTAAAAGATGGAGAGGGAGGAAGCAGGATGTGCAGAGGGGGAAGCAGGATTTTCTCTTAATCCATCAACCACCAAATTGCAGCCCCAAGCTAGCTGGTAGAGCCAGGTCTTCAGGCCCTTATGGAAGGTCAGAAGGGTGAGAGCAGATCTTATCTCTGGGGGATTAAGACGTTCCAAAAGGCAGGAGCCATGGCAGAGAAGGCTCTTCTTCTGGACTCCGCCAGCTGGAATTCCTTGATTGAATGGGTCAATATAAATTTAAACAATATATTCAGTTGTTTAATTTGTTGTTAACAAATGTTTAGCACCAGCACGGGAGAAGGGGCCTTGTGGAATTTTATACATCATGGTCCTAAATAACTAGACTAGCTTTAGATACAGTATGACTTGAGTGGGTAGAGAACAAAATAGTTGTCGGTGCAGTCACTTGGGCTGGATCTGCTCTTGGGAATCATTTCCTGCAAGCTTTTATACAGAAGGTAGTGAAAACATTATTTTTATATTATGTAAACCTCTACTAATAGAAAACCTTTCTTGGTGTATGGTTTGCCATCGGAAGGCATTCAGGCATCCATTAATGCATAGAAATCTCCTAGAGAGCCATCCCTGTGATGAGGCAGTCCACAGAGTCAGTGTTATTTGCTGTATATCTCAAGTTGTCATCAAGGTCAGTTTCATGTATTATTGAAGTCTAGCCTTGAGCCACAAAGGCACATTCTGAAAATGATATCACAATTTCATGGCCGGGGTATTTATTATTAGCCAAATCATGCTTTTCACATTGAAAGAAAGTATGGAAGCAACTATCTTGCTGCTAAACCTAAGAGTCCAAGCAGGTAAATTAAAGAATCTAATGTTACTTGGATGTATTACTTGTAAATACATGACACTGTAAGTAAATCATGTATCTGCATATTTCATGTGACTGATTTTCATGACAAGCTTGCAGTGGATAGTAATCTGAAGAAAGTTTTTTTGTAAACAAGAGGAAAAATAGTATATTACCTGTTCAGCATTATGTCTTAAATGAGAATTGATTGTTCTGGTATTATCATATAACTGTTTTGGAGTTTAGAACAAAAAGCTGAGATAAATGTTCAAGTAATTGTCTGATTGTCTATCTGTCCATCCATCCATCCATCCATCCATCCATCCATCCATCCATCCATCATCTACCTACCTACTATTCATCATCTATTCTACCTACCTAACCCTGTTGGAACTCAGTTTTGACAATAGTCATCTCTTCATCAGGCCAATGGACTTGGCTTTGTATATCCAGTACCTAAGGTACAGAGCCCACAATAAAGATTTGTGAAGCAGGGCACTAAATTAATCCAGTGTTGAGATTGAAGAAAATGATTAGTTAGGGCAAATCAGATTTCCATCACAACTATCCAGGTAGACAAGGAGGGCAAACTCATCTATGTTCCTTGTACATGGGGAAGAATTTGCTGCTGAGTTAATGTGCATTTATTTATCATTTATTATGTGCACTCTTCACTACATGTTGCAAGAGATCAGAACTGACAAGTGATTAGTCTAGGAAATAACTTGCCATTGATCTGAAATGTTGGATCAATCTCCCATAGAGAAGAACTGGCAGACATGGAACAAACACCATATGAGAACCATACTCCAGTCATGTTTCCATTAAGGATCTGGGAAGTGCTTTAGAGGTTCTTGAAAGTCACAGAAGTTTCTGGGGTTGCCCATTATTTCCTGAATATGAGAGATTCATTTCAAGAGCCTCTAGTGTTATTACTCACTTACCTGCTCCCATCTTACAACTCTGGTTTGGAAACAAAGCAGAAATAATGCAACAAAGCAAAAAAGTACAACAAAAATATAAAAAAGCGTGTTGAAGAAGGAAGATTTTAATCAATGGAGGGCCAAAAAAGGTGGCAGAATATTGCTTAAACCTGATCCCTGATATAAAAACTTTGGGTATAATTAAACCATGATTCTCTCTCTCTCTCTCTCTCTCTCTTTCTTATCTTCTATCTATCCCTCTTTTTTAAAAAAAATCACAAATTGATGTTTTATATTATACTGTAGTCTATTGCCATAAATAAATGAAATTTTAAATTTTGCATCTTGATGCTGTCAACATATAGCAGGCAATTGGTTATTTGATATAAAAATAAAATTTAAGAATAATTATAATTAGTAATGTAAGAATAATTATTGTTTAAGTTTTTAAATGTTTCCTAATACTTTCCAGTGTGTCTGCAAGTACTATGAAAAGAATCTTTGTACAACAAAGACCCCTCATACTGTATATAGCTACTTAACTTTTATATTATTACGTTTGTTAACTGTAACACATTGGGAACTATCTGCAAGTTGGTACCGATAAGTATTAAACCTCATTTAAATGGATCAAAGTTCATTCTTATACCCTCGTATTGTCTGAAAGAAGATAACCCCTCTCAGTGGTTAGTATAATTTATCATTTTAAGTTGGACATGTACTGAAAATGAAGTCATCCTTTCAGGAAGTAAGTGCTGTATTTTAATGCAGCATCAAATAGTGCTAGAGCCAGAATGCGATTGAAATATATACTGGCGCATTCTTACACAAGGCAACTCTGATGGCTTAAATTCAAATGAGTAGTATTCATTGCTGTGTTTATTCGTATAGAGCAGGGGTGGACAACTGTGGCCCTTTTACAACCTGTGGACTTCAACTCCCAGAATTCCTGAGACAGATGCACACTAAATATTTTTCAGGAAAAACCTTGAAACAAGCGCTCTGCGCATGCGCAGAGCGCTATTTTTGGGGGGTTTACCAGAAAAAAGTAAGTTCGGGTGCGCGGGTGGGCCCGGTTCCAGGATGCCAAGAACCGATTTAGTGACATCACAACATCACTGCTACCGGATTACGCGAACCGGACCGAACTGGGAGCAACCCAGCACTGGTGCACACGTCCATGCTAAGAGAATGACAGTGTCTAAATGGATGAGATAGTGCTTTGACAGCTATGGAAACAGGAACATACAAACTTATCTTCAGAAAGTGTTGATTTTTAGGGTTCTACAAAATTCAGCATCCAACAGATCTTCAAACCAGTAGGGCAATACTTTTATGGCAGCGCTACCATTTTCTTTTCATTTGACCATGGGAGGTCACATAAATTGTGCCAGTGATAGTGATAATTTCATTGGAGAAATCACTAAACCTTTAGTTCTTTTTATTAGTTAGCCTGTTAAAGCAAGTTAAAGCAAGTAATTGGTTACTTATGGTTTTGTTAATAAATCCACAGGTGGGTCTTTGGGAATGGCACAACCCTCAAAAGGACAGTTTGTAGAATTTGTTAACAACTAGACAGGGACCACCATTTTTGTTATGAGCCTAAGATAGTTAGGCTCAAAGCATTTTACAGCTTTAAAGTTTAAAACTAACATCCTGAATTCAGTTTGGGAAATAGTTGGCAGGTAGCTCAGGTCTTTCGGTGTTTAGGTAACATCAGGGTCTTTTAAGTGTTTTTGTTCTAAATGAAACATTGGCTTGGGTTAATGGTCCAGTCAATAGTACTCCAGAGCTTTCAACTGAAGAAACAAGACGTGTTCTGGAAGTTTAGTGTTGATATCTCAATGACTTAGTAGCAAAAGGGGAAAAAATAACACTGGAGCTGATAGAAATGAAAACAATGTATTTAAATGATTAGCTCATTTTAAACAATCATCATTGGCAGCAATTAGCAACATTTCTAGGGGACAAAAATGGTAGTTATTTATTTAAAATAGAAAGTGCATGCAACCATTTCTACTTTGTCTCTATATAACAGGAAAAGATGAAGATAAGGCTCTATTTACTTTTGCTGTTGGTGAAAGCTGATCTTTTGCTTACCTGTGCTTAGACATATTCTTAAATGTGTCATTCAGAAAAATGGGCTCTAGGTTTCTGAAATGTAAGCTAGCCTTAATCAGGCAAATAATATAATGGAGCCCTTTGTGGGTTTCTTGTTTCTTTGCCGATAAAGAAATATTGCCCTTATTAATATTTTACACATTTCATAGGTAATAACCTTGCTTCTATGACTTCATACTCCTTTCCCCAAATGGTCTCTAGATTGTACTCAGGAAATGTTATTACAAGACTTTCTGTCATATTTCTTGAAAAGATGGTTTCCTCTGAATGGCATGGAACAGTGGGGTATTTCACTGGAATTTTAACTTCCCCATGGAAGAGGTCAAGGGGTCAGACATCATAGCTATTTTGCCACATAAATGCCTAATACAACAAAAAGTTGGCAGGGGAGCTTATATGGGATCTGAATAAATAACATTCTAAGGCAAAGTCTTCATGCAGTTGAGGGTCTCCTTTTTATTGTTCACAAAAGTTTGCTGAAGCAAACCAAGCAATTTGCAATTGAGATTTGGCCCTTCCAATTGTGAGATTCTTTCTGTCTGTGATACATACACACACAAAAGGAAGACTGGTGTGTGTGTGTGTTGTGTGTGTGTGTGTGTATCTCGAAAGGGTGGAAGAGAGAGACTCAGGCTTCTACAAGATTCAGGCATGTGGATGGGATTCTGGAATTGAATTAGTGAGTGCTGGGCTAAGGAGACCAATTGTCTGCTAAGGTTACTTCTTATGATCTTAGTGCTTTCACTTTTGCACTATTGATAATAGCAGTGTTATCTCTGTGATTCATGACAAAACCAATATTCTTGGATATCCTTATGATTAATTTTTGTGTGGGTTGTGTGTGTATCTCTGTCTGTCTCTGTCTGTCTGTGTATGTGCATGCATACACAACTTATCATGAAATGCAACTTAGTTAGCCAAGATTAGTTACCCATCAGTTGGATCTATTTCCTGTGCCATAGAAACAGCAAGTATAATTGATTTGGGCTTCCTCCTCTATCTCACTCAAAATATTATTATTGATTTCTCTTGGGGAAAATGTAAGATAGGTTTCAGAGCTGGGAGAAACAGGAAAAACCAGATTTGCACTTCCTTCTCTCTGGCCTTATCATCATAACTGAAATTAAGCATGTTATTATAATATCAAAGAGTGGATTTTTCCATTGCTTTACTCCAGTTTCTAGATGGAATGAATTTGGGCTTGCATTTAAAAGAATGTAACTTAACAGAAACATTGAGGATTGTATTCTTTATTAATCAGAGTTGCAGCTGAATGAGGATCTTGAGGAAAAATAATTGGTAACAAAGAGCTGGTTGAGGTAAAGTTATGCAAATATAAATTTAAATACATTTGACTTTCTCGAGAATATGGCCCAAAGCTGCCATCTTCAAACAACTTTCTTCAGAAAATATCTGGAATAGTCCTAGTGATTTCCCTAAAAAGTCAGCGTGAGGAATTTAGGATGACAAATAATAATTGTCAGAGGTGATAGAATGATGTTTCCACAGTTTGGAAGATGGGTAAAGTTCAACTGAAATTATACCAAATGTTATTTTAGAAGCTATGTGAAGGAGCAGCAATAATGATGAAGGAAAATAATCAGATATGATTAGTGTGGATAACAGAAAATCAGGCAAGCGAAAAACAAAATGAACAAGGAGAAAATGTAAAGGGAGCTCACAACAAAAAATGATGACAATTATCTTGTACACTAAAAATGTAAGTGTTTTAAAGAAATTAGGGTACTTTCATTAGAGAAAATTTTCCACCCATATTCTTCAATGCAACTGCCTTCAGTTCTCCCAATTTTTTAAAAAAAATATTTAAGTTTTGAAATGCAAAGATGAAAACTAACAAATTAAGACAAATAGGAGAAACAAAAGAGAAACAAAAAAGTGCAGAGAGAAAAAAGAAAAACGGAGAAAGGGAAAATATGTAAAAAAAAAAGAAAAGAAAAATATAGAAAGAAATTACATCATCAAGACAAGTACAAATGCTTAGTAACTTAAAACTTCCTCTAATATTCAACCAAAAGATTCTTCATACAGTAATACAGCCTCATCATTCAATCGTAATCAGCAAAAATACATTAAGAAATATCAGAAATAACAATATATATACAAATTTAAATAAATCAATTTTATTTGTGTGAGTGTATGTGTATGACATATGAAATAAATTTCATTTCTTTCTTTTATATTACATACTACCATGTCATTTTCTCTAAAAATGCATAAGAAAAAAGAGAAAGTTTATAAATAAAATTTTAAAGAAAGAAAGAAAAAAGTTTCTTCTTCTCTTTCCTTCCCTTATACCTATAAACAAATCTTTTAATATATCATTCAGACTTATATCATTATCAGCTACTGGAAACAGCATATTAGAGAAAGTTCTGGATACGTTCTGCCAATTTTTTCTTTCATCAGAAGAGATTTCTTGCACTTAAATGTCTGCCTGCCTTCCTGCCCACCTGTCCGTCCATCCATCCATCCATCCATCCATCCATCCATCCATCCATCCATAAGATTTTTAAACATTACAGGAATCATCCCTATAATTATTTAAAATCTCATTTCCAGTCAATCTCTTAGTGTCTTTGAAAGTTTTCCAAAATCAACATTCTAATTACCCATTTGCTGCTTATGTCAAAATTGAAAAAAAATCTTTTACATTTTAAACTTACATAAAAATTGCATTAAAAATATTTTGTTGTGGGCTGAAGAAAAACTACCCAGTGTGATAAAGCATATCCTTCTGAATGCTCTAAATATCAAAAAAGCAATTTATAAGCCTTTTTCTAGTAAAAGTGATCAAGAGGGCAAGTGTGCAAACTCAGCAACCTTTTGAAGGGTCTAAACCAGGGCTTGGGCTAAGCTGACTGTCCTGGCTTCTAAGATTCTAAAGCAATGGTGGGTTTCTACCAGTTCACCCCAGTTCAGACGAACTGGTGTTGGTGGCGGTGGGAGGCTCTGCCTGGACATCATCACAGATGCTCTGTGCATGCACAGAAGCGCCTCGCACGCTCTCCTGATTCTGAACCAGTAGCAAAGGTAAGTGAAACCCTACTGTTCTAAAGCTCACCAGACACTGCTGTTTTATGGTCTTGTTGCAGAGAGCATCTGTAAGGAGCACTCTAAGTGATCCCAAGTTCTCTCCTTAATCTGGAGATGAGTTCAGGACAACAATTAATTTCAATGACACCATTGTCCTCCATGATTGTCAACTTTGCTAAAAGTAAAGCCATCTTCAGCCCACCATTGTTGCTCCAGAAGAAGGTTCCCCCATATTTTAGAAAGGAAGAAAGGACAATTTCTTCCCATTTAAAGATACATTTTTGTCCCCCAGGAGTCACTCATGCACTATAGAATGCTGTATTATTCCTCTGCTCAGTAGTTTCTCATACTTTAACCTATTAAGATGCTTTCAGAATGTATTAGGTGGCCATACTAGAAGAAAAGAAGAGAATGGAAGATTATTCCATTCATGGAACAAAGTTAGATTCTTTGTTTACAGTATTTGGTTTATCTGTTATTCTCCCCTGTCAATACAGCCTAAAATCTTATTCACCTTTGTTTGCAGTCATATCATACTGCTATTTTGTGTTCATTTAGCGACAGAGTTCCATCAAGCCTTTCACACTTTACTTTCTCCAAGCCAAGTATTTACCATCTTGTAAATGTGCCTATTCAAGGTGTTGAATTTGTCTATTGACATTCATTTTGATAGTTTTTGTTTTAGCTTAGTTTCGTTAGCTTCCATTCTGTCAAGATCGACCTGATTTTTATATGTAAAACGGTTGGTTTTCAAGTTTTTTACTTACGCATAGGTCTCACCAGGTGTCTTAATCTGGCTGGAACATAAACAGATGATCTCAAACTCCATCTCTGGTGAAACAGACCGATTACAACTGCTGGGAATTTTGCCCAGAAAAGCGCTATTCATTCTGTTAGGATTCTTGTTCTGATTCTAATCTACTAATGCCCCCAAATGCTCTTCCCCATTGAAACAGGTTGAGCAACATCCTAATGACAAAGAGCACTTGACAATCTGCCAAAGTGGCATGGTTATACAATTGCCACTGCTGGGTGAGTAGTTATTCACCTGAAACGCAGACTCATCCTTTAGCAATCTAAACATGTGAATCCAGGAAAAACTGGATCAACAAAGGAATTGCTTTATTTTAACATAAGGCTGGGTAAGTACAGTCGCGTCTGCAAATTAAATTAACAGGGAAAGAAAAACGTAGCTCAGACTGGCCTAAACTAGAACCAGGAACAATTCTAGGAAATAAAAATAAAAAGATGAATGTGAGCCGTGACTTGGTAAATAGCAGGCACTTCCTAGATCCCATGAATATGACTGCTGATTGCTGACTTTTGCTTTACCTTTTGGTCTTCATGAAAGAAATTTTACTTTTTAAAAACCTGAGGTAGCTCCATGAAGAGCAGAATAAGCAGCCAATAATGCTCATCATTAACATATATGCCTGGTTCAATACAATAGGTCCCTTTTCAGCAAATTAACCCTTCTATAAGTGATTGCAGACATGCATGAAAGCCTGGAGGGATTACATGAATTAAGCCTGTATATCATCCAGACAAAATAGCAAAACATGTCTTTAAAAAAATATTGTGCATTTTCAATTAAATTGTTATAATGAGAAGCCATATTAATATATTGTTGAGGTCTTTTTGTAAAAATGGCCACAAAGTTACTACTGTGTTGACTGCAGTAGTTGTAATACTTAGGAGGGTTTTACACACACACACACACACACACACACACACACACACACACACACACCACATCAGTTTTGCTCTTGCAAATTTTTTACAATGTTTCTTTTTTTACAGAAAAAGTAAAAACAGCAAACAATTTCAGAATTAGCAGGTCTTGGAGAACAGATAGGTATACAGAAAAAGTGTTGAAAAGATAATGAGTCTGTATTTTCCAAGATTTTAAAAATTACACATAAATAAATGAGTGAATAAATAAAAAAACAATCCATGAAAATAGGTGTTGTAACATTAGTTGGACTAAAACTGCTTTGCACATGCCCCTTAACATTTAACCTAGTATGATCATGCTTTGAAACTAAGCAGGATGGGAAAAAATTCAAACATATTTCATGGATGTTCCATATTATTATTTTGGCTAAAAAAATAAATGATAAAAATGTGACATTTCAAAATAAAGCTCTTGAATCTCCACACTTAAAAAAACAAGTGTCTAAGAAAAACATATTTTTTGCAAACAAAATAAGGCCTTTTATTTAAAGCAAAGAAATAAAGCAACTTTCAAATTGTTAGCCTAGTAAATAATAATAATAATAATAATAATAATAATAATAATAATATAATAGAAAGGCAACCATGTTTATCATGGAATTTTTAAATTCTTGAAACTAGTAAAGGGAAGCAAACCCTTTAATGAGTAGAATCATGGGGCCATTAATAACACTTAAACTCTCCCTGATATTATATGGTGAAATAATTGATAGGATACCTTATAAAGTATGGATTTTCACCTTGAATTCATACAGTTTTTACCCACTTGAGAGTAAGAGCCTGCCTCCAAAATCCACTTAAGTGTACGACTGAAAGATTTCTTAGAACCATATGTTTTCTCTGCAAATGTACATGGTGACCTCGGAGCCATCCAAATCCCAGGATACATCTCTGTGGCTCACTCACACTTTTTTTTTTCTTTTTGGGTGAATCAGAAGTAAAAAATCAAAAGGCTCTTTGAGGATTACTGAAAAGGAATTCCACATGTGCGAGTGTGTCTTATACACACACACAGGCTATTCCTTTCAGAGGAGCAATCTCACCCAAATCAAATGAATAGTATTGGAACATGCTTTTAAAAGATTAAACCCCTAAAGATGAAACTGGAAAGGCTTTTGAGCTTTTATTGGGCATAAGACAATTTATGTGCTCCACCCTTGGTGCATTTTTTTTTTTAAGAGCAGCTTCCTTGGACAGATTTTAACCTCATAGAAATCATTTCATTATAAGCTGTAGATCTTTCTGAAGTTTTATTGTTTAAGCACATATGTACTTACAGTCCATACGCTTTCTTCAGTAGAATAAACCAAATGATCCTCTGCACATTAGTTGCTTGCAATATTTTATGCATATTTGCAACAGCTCTCTCAGGACACACAATTTTATGTGAATGTTCACAGATGATGAAGAATTCTCAGGGAGTTTATAATGATAATGTAGAGACCACAGACTTCCATGTCAAATTAGTTTCCAATCAATGCTTGTCATCATTCCTTCAAAGGTTAAGCAATCATTGGTTTCCTTCTCCAATTCCACTGAGCGCTCTGGATATCCAAAGATCTGGACACTGAAAGGCTCTTTCAGTAGTATCAGATTCTGCAATTCATTGCTTAGGACTTCTGCAAAACCACCCTAAAAATCCTAACTGTGAAGGCTTTATAATCTTCCCATGAGGATTTTTCCTGAAGAGTAAAAGTAAAAGAGTATTGATAATTTTATCTTGAATTGAAATCTTTAATTGGGTGAGACCACTTTATTTTGAGTGACCAGTTGGATATCAAATCAATTGAAGTTGAAAGGATAGGATTTAAGTAAGCAAATGGGTAAATCAATAGCATTTGACTGATACCAGGTAAAAATGTATTGGACAGTCAGAACAAAAGGAAGTGAAATAATATAGAAATCAATAATTAAATTATGTAATATTTTTAACATGTCTACATACTATTTAAAAATACTCAGCTGAACTATTGGAAACTAACTATTTTAGTTTTTTTTTTAGAAAACTTTAGTTAGCTATTAACTATTTAGTTAACTAAATTTAACTATTTTTAAAACAGCAAGGAAAAATGGCAAGTGTAAGAACAAACGAAAAACCCAACAACAAGTAGTGACAAAAAAGTTTCAAAGCAAGAGGAGGTAATCCAAAATTGGGACAGGCAATTCAGTTGTTAAGCAAGGTGGTCACTGTGAAATTGTGCTTATGATCTTACTTTATTTAGCTTTATGACCAATCTTAAATGTGATGACTGGTCACAAAATTACTTTTTCATCATCACTGAAACAGTTACTGTATGAGATAGCTGCTATACGAGAACTACCTGCATTTTTCAAAACAAAATACAAATATTTACTGATACACATATACACACACACATATACACACACACACAGACACCCCTATATATATATACATACATGCAGACATACACATTAGTTTTCACAATAGCATGGTTATGCTCATACTAATATGAGCATACTAATAATCCTTCTACAGTTTAATATTCTAATTAATTACAATAATTCTCTATTCATTTTGAAAATGCCATAATAATTTCCTTAATCATTATGTTTCATGTATTTGGGAACTAGTCAAACAAGTAAAATGAATAAGCAAACAAACAAACAAACATTTTGAACTGCAGCAATCCTTTTGAAACCCCCTCTCTCAAATATCTGTTTCCTTGAGACAGCAGAAAATATAGTAGAGATCTTACTTGCCCTTCTAGAAAATTGATGATTTAAGACCATCCATGTTCACTATAGAAGTTACGAAGGTATCGACTATATGCAATATGTTCTTACCATTCAAAAATATTCTCCCGGGGCCCATAAGAAGATGCCTTTCTACATTATGATTTAATTTCAGTTCAGTTAACAATCACATTTCAGCTCTGTTTTAACACTTCCTGGATTATCATTCTGTTTTTGAATAGCGTTTCCTACTAGCAATTCCAGAAATGTGCTAAGCACATTGATTTGTGCTTAAAATTGTAAGCCGCCCTGAGTCTCCGGAGAAGGGCAGGATATAAGTTGAATTTTTTTAAAAAAAGAGCAACCTTCTGATGTAGCTTATCTTTCACATCTTAAAGTTGAATGTCTTTAGAAAAAGAGCCCCTTTCTGCATTTGAATTAAAACAAACTGGGATTGGTTTATGAAACTAATTATTCTCTGGTGGGGGGAAAGACAGTAAGGAGATGATTAGAAATGGCCACAATTTGTAAAATCACAGAGAACTTCTCTTTTCTTTTAAATTTTCCTGCCAGGGAAAATAAACTCATGGATTGATTAAAGTTCTCGATGGACCTGCCTACATGTAGAAGCATGGAGGGACTGATCTATAGTATGTATTTGTTATAAGCCACACACATATCTTTTCCTGATTCCCACGTGTACTCGTGGCAAACTGAAAGGATTGCAGAGCTGGCAAATGTGATGTTTCTGTTCAATGCACATAAAATGTCCTACTTGCTCTTGACAGGTTCTATTCCCCACATTTTCACCTTGATGTTGAAGAACCAAAGCAACAGGTTATAAATAACCATGTTGCACAGAATGCCCCATTCAGAAGTTGGATGGACAGACAGAGGTTCTTGCTAGAATGCTCTCCTGGGCAAAGAGAGAATAGTATGAAGTCCCATTTAGGAAAAAATTACTTACAAGGGAAATCTGTGATCAGGATTCTTTCCTTATATTCTAAAAGACAAACTAAATGTTATATATGAATACATGTTTCAACAGCCTGATCTTTTTAAACAGAAGAAGCTATTTTAAGAAGGATGGGGCATTTCTGGATGTAGCCCTATTTTCTGTCATTTTTCCTGATCTAAGTAAAAATGACAGAAAATAGGGCTACACCCAGAAATGGTAACCCCCCAAATGGTAGCCCCCCCAAATGGTAATTGCTTAAAATGGCTATCCAAATACGTTATATACATTGCATATAGAAGTTTACACAGAGGCTAGTACTTAAATATTCAATTCTTGCACCAATAGGTTGACTTTGTTTAATCCCAACAGAGCAGTATCAAATAAATATTCTAAAACAGCAATCCAATTGCTATATCAGAGCACTCTGTCATTTGGGTAATCTGATAAACTCAAAGGCTGCCGGCAATAGACCAGCAAGAGAGAAATGAAGAAGGAATAATGTTCACAGCTGCTTCTTTTAAAAGAAAAAAATAATTTAAATATATCTTTCCCATTGCTCACAATTACAGATTAAGTCAAATTCTGTCCAGAATATCCTAGTGGAAATGAAACTGGCTGTCCTCCAAGGAATATAGATGCTAGTTGGAATTAATTCCTTTTAAACATATTTATGGTCAACAGATATTAATCATCATAAGAACATAAAGGAAATGAAAACCAGAAACCATCACAGAAGGGAAACCACACACAAACATAATTTGGGAGCATGTATAAATAAATACCTTTGTATGGGAAGATATAAAATGTTAAATATCCATATTCAGTTTTCTGTTGAAAAAGACATTTGCATAGAAGTAATCTGTTTGAAATTGGTTTGTTGATGGAATACAGTGAAAGGATGCCAACAAACAAAAAAGGAGATCCAGTGTGAAATAAACAACTTTAACTAATGGATTCTTTAAGAAACTTTGCTCCTGTGATAATTTTTCAACCCCTGCTATTTCCCATACTTTAAAGAAAGACATGGGGTCACTTTTCTAGTGTTTCGCTATAGTAAATATGGCACCTAACAACAAAAAGTAGATTATTTCTCCTGATGGCACCATTTTATGTCTTGTAGAAAATGGACAATAAAGCTACACTATCAGTTTTTTTTATTAAAGATATCAGATAATATCTGTGATTTCTTCAAAAAACCCTATGATAACTAATTAAATGGGCTTTGCCATCAGAAATGACATCATGTACCAATTTTATTATAATCTCTCCAACAATGCAACTTTAAGGAAACTAATACCAGCTATGATTTATTTTTATCTTTGCTTTTTAACAAACATGCTGAAGTATTTAAAAGCAATTTTATGTCATAAACACCTCCAAGCTGATTCAAATTCAAGTATTCTTTGCATCCTTTTGAAAGACCCAAAAGTGCTTTTTTCCCAAAAGGCAATTGTTTCTTGTATTTTTCTAGCTACTATTTTAGAACTGAAGAAGCTTATTGGATAAGAAGAGAGATGTTTTCAAAGTCTAGATGGCTTTTGGGGGGAGGGCAAAGCACCTTTGTGACAATCATGAGCTGGATGATTGAAAATTTCCATAGACATCCCTTTAAAGACTGTCAAGGAAGTCTTCTGCACTTGACATAAGAATTTTATATACTATTTAATAGATGTGTTTTAAAACAATATAGACATACTCTTTGAATATCGGTAATATGCTTAGCTGATAAGTTATGATGAGTTTAAGAAAAAAGTATTTCACTTGTTTTACTCTAATCAAAATGGAACTTTTGCTCCTCCAAGCAAAAATAGGTTTCTCTACAGTGCTCATATTAGTTCAAAGAATATGAAGGTGGAAAACTTAATCATATTTAAAACTCTACAGTGAATTACCGTATTTTTTGGAGTATAAGATGCACCTTTTCCCCCCAAAAAAGAGGGTGAAAATCAGGGTTATACTTATACTCCAAATGTAGCCCTGCCCAGCCTCTCAAACGGATATTTCAGAGGCTGAAAAAAGCCTCTGAAAGAAGCTTTAGCAAAAAAGCCTCCAAACAGAGCTTCAGAAAAAAAGCCTTTTTTCCCCCTGAATCTCTGTTTTGGAGGCTTTCAGAGGCAGAAAAATGGTTTTTCTGAAACAGAGTTTCAGAAGTTTCAGAGGCAGAAAAAAAAGCAAGGCACAGAGCTCAGAACCATGGAACCTGTTGCTAAAATTCACCTCTGGGAACAGCTGACTGGGGCCAATTCTGGGACGCCAATCCACCCCAATCAGATTTTTTCTTATTTTCCTCCCCAAAAACTAAGGTGTGTCTTATACTCCAAAAAAATACAGGTAATGGGATTTCCAAACTTCTAAAATAAGCTTTAAATATTAAAGTTGCCAGTAGAGTCTGAATAGTATTCTTTCTGCAGAAAAAACCTGTCAGGGGGGAGTACAGAAACATAATTTGATAGATCCCTTCTTTTTCTTACTATTTGAAAAATTTGAAGTGCTTATGAATACAATTCCTAGTGGTTCCCAGAATGACCATGTTGTATGGACACCTTGGCCTCTCAAATCAGGCAGTTACATCACTTAAATTTTATTCCTACTAATCATCTATTTGCCACAGTTGGACCATAATGCCCAGATTATGTTAGGATTTGGGGCAGACCATAACAATAAAGAAAGGTTTCTACTTTGTAGACAAAAGCTATTTTGGTTGAATTATAGAAGATATTTATAACACTAAAAAAAATGAGTAGCAGAGTTTGGCAGCAAAATGGGAGGGAGAATCAAGGATTGGATCTCCATATCCAAAATTGGGTCCTTTCTTTAGGGAGAAATGTGTCCTATCCTATGGCTCCTGGAACAGTATTCCCAATCCATCCTAAATGTACAACACTAGATTGACCATCTTAAACTGAGGACTCAGATTGTTGGGGGCAATAAGCTGACTTTGTAAAAATGCCGCTTGGGAGGGGGGGCAAAAGCCCTAATAAAGCAGGCATATACAAGGAATGAAGGCTATGGCTAAGCACATTGATTTGTGCTTAAAGTAATTGTAAGCCACCCGGAGTCTCCAGAGAAGGGCGGGATATAAGTTGAAATTAAAAAAAAAAAAAATCTGGATACTTGGCAACCGGCATGTATTTATGATGGCTACAGTGTCCCAGGGTCATTTGATAACCTTTTGTGACCTTCTGAAAAGCAAGGTCAATGGGGAAGCCAGATTCACTTAACAACTGTGGCAAGGAAAATTGTGAAACTGTCTCGCCTAGCAATGGAATTTTTGCATTCAATTGTGGTCGTAAGTTGAGAGCTACCTGCATATAAAGGCAGTTTATTTCTGAATACCAGATACTACAAGCAAACAAAATGATGTTATTTTATTTATTATATCTTAGTCTACTTTATTTTCCCTGCATTTCCCCTCCTCCCTTTTGAAATTTTCTCCAGTTTAGATATCCTCCAGATATAGAGTTTTCATTTCATAGGATTTCTGAGAGTGTGGCTGCTGCTGAAAACTCTGGGACCTGAAGACCATACATTTGGAGGATAGTAAATTTAGGGAAAGATAGCCGATGGGACCATGAAGAAAGAGGAGACAGGAAGACAATACTTAAAATAGCTCTTTAAGGCAACTACTTTCATCCCAGGATGTTTTCTTCTCATTGGGAAAGGAGAGACCACCACTTTTTTTTTCCTCCACTAAAATATATATTTTGGATATTTAGTGCTTTAATTAGTTTTTGAAACACTCAAAAAGATTTGGCAGCTTTGTTTTTTCTGCCCTAGGAAATAATATATTGCTCTCCCAGGAATCTGCACAACTGTATAACCCAGGGAAAAAAATGATTACAGCACTGCATGTTTTCCCCAAGACAAACAATGTGTTCTAGTTTGAGGGAACTAGATCTAATGTTCTATTACAAAGAATGTTTCCTTTTTTTTTTTTTTTTAAAGAATGACTTTTACACTAAGAAAAAAAGAAGCAAGCAAATAAATTCAGTATCACTGAGAGACTGCCACAAAGAAGAGGGGGGGTCAACCTATCCCCCCAAAGCGCCTGAATAAAAGGTGATCAAGGAGAGAAGCAACCTAGAACTAAGGAGAAATTTCCTGACAGTGAGAATAATTAACCAGTGAAATAAATTGCCTCCAGAAGTTGTAAATGCTACATCACTGGAAGTTTTTAAGGAGACTGGACCACGGGTGGGTTCTACTTACCTTTACCACTGGTTCTCTTCATGCACGCGCTTTGCGTGTAATCACCACGCGCATGCTCACTTCGTTCACATGTGTGCCAAACAGGCACTCCGTGCATGCGCACTAAACATTTTATCAGCTGTAGCTTGGCGTGCAGCTAAAAAAACACTCTGCACATGAGCTGTTAACGCCAGCTGCTGGGCACTTTTGGTAGGATTGCCATGCCTCAGCTGGGTTTAACTGGTCGGATAAAAAGAACAGAAATAAGGTAGGGACGGGCGGGTGGGCCCAGCTCCCAGGCACGGAGAACCGGTTCGGTGACGTC